>JANHGO010004857.1:0-24092 GCA_024606505.1 Aquila spilogaster
TGTGTGCAGCCTTCTGAATAAACGAGACTTGCTTATCAAGAAATTGGTACGTGCATTTCTCCCGCCGTCTCCGACACTGAAGGACCTAAAGGGCAGAGGTGTGGCTTTATAGAATCACAGACTCATTTTGGTTGGAAAACGCCCTAAGATCGTCAAGACCATCCATCACTTCACACTGCAAATCAGCCACTAAACTATGTCCCTTAGTGCCACATCCATACATCACTTAAATACCTTCAGGGATAGTGATACTGCCACCTCCCTGGGCAGCCTGTTCTAGTGCCTGACCACACTTTCCATGAAGAAATTCTTCCTAGTATCCAATCTAAGTCTCCCCTGGTAGAACCTGAGACTGTTCGTCTGTTGGCTTTGTATACATGCCCCTTTGTGTCCCCAGAAGAGCAGACAGAGCTGTGTCTCTCTTCCAAATGATTGTTTTACTCATCTCCCAAGTACTTCTCCCTGCCCAGAATCAAGGCAGTGGCTTTTATCTTTGGACCTCATGGCAGTGGCACATGCTTTTGTCACATTGCTGTGACTAGATGCATGCTACAAGGCATCTAGTGGGAGCAACTTAATTCTTTAGTTGGAACTATGGAACAGACTGAGCAATAAATAATCTAGGATGGATTTTGAATGTACCTCTTTTCCCTGCAGTATTTGGCCATTTTGCTATCCAGCTTCTTGCCCACAGAAATCTTCTTGCATATCTGAAAGCAGAGGACATCGTTTTTAAAGTATCTGCAGTGTATCTTTGCTGCTGACTACCAGTAACAGCAGGGTTAGCCCAAGTCTGTTAAGTAGGATAGGTAAGGCCATCTCCCTACTGCTGCTGGACATTTTCCTGGTGGATTTTCGTGGAACTGAGCCTGATTACATTAGATGTCCTGGAGATATTCAAGATCAAGCTGGATTAGAACTTGGACTACCTGACTGAGCTGTAGGTGTCCCTGTTTACTGCAGGGGGGTTTGACTAGATGGCATTTGGCAGTCCCTTCCAACCAAGTGATTCTATGATTCTAACTTCAAATGTAGTCCAAACTTTTTTCTTTTTGAATGTGTTTTTGTTTTTTAAAGGTTTAAAATTAAATGAAGTCAGAAGCAAACAAGCATTGAAAACTCTAAGCCTTAGGTTTTTCAGCCTTTCTTCCCTACTTAATTGGTCCTCTGTATATATCAGCTGCACTTTCACCTATGGACCAACACGAAGATTAAACTGAAACTGTTCAATAAGATATAGTCAACTTAATGTCCTGATGAGGCTAAATAAATTTTCCCATGAGAACAGAAAGCAGGAACCTGTTGTGTAGCAGTCATACCCTTTACAGTCTTTCCCTGTTGAGGCTGTACTCAGCTGAGCACAGAAAATACCGAAGACTCTCATACAGGCTTGGGGAAAACTTGTCTGCATAAAATGCAAGCCTCAAAGCTAAACTGCTCATCTTCTTGATGCAAAATCATGGAGGGATTTGGCTACTGATCCCCTCCACAAAGTGGGTAAATGTCATGCTGGGCTCTAATTTAAGCTCTTTTTTAACAACAGGAGTTATTATTTCTTGGGCAGTCAGACGTCACAATCATGAACAGCACACAAGACCAGGATAAAAGTGCTACTTGTAAAAAATGACAATGTGATAATGACTGCAGTCCATGAGTGAAACATTCTTATGAGAATGGAAAGGCTAAAAGAAGAATCAGCAAAATCTGAAAAAAACAACCAGGAAATAATTACTAATAAAATACTGCTATTCAGAACACAGAAATTGCATCCAGATTGGAAAATACAAAAAGAAATCAGAGAAATTAAATGCAGAATCATAAGGAGGGCAAGGAAAAAATGTTAAGTAACAACAGGACAGGGGCATTAAAAGCTAATAATAAAAGACACCAGGAACAGAAAAGCTGCCACAGAGACTGCAGGGTCTGCAAACAACAGATACACAACAGGAGTGCTCAGAGAATATAGGTTTACTACAGGAAAGGTATATTAATTATCTGCAGCAGTGCTCACTGTGGAAAGGCTTAGGAGAGTTTCCGCAGTAGAACTTATCTGCAGATGATGAGTTGGAGAACTGGTCTCAGCTGAAGAGCCAGAAGCCAATAGAATGAACAGTCATATATCACAAGGAGCAGATGATGTTCAACCAGTGATTTTTGAGGAACTCAGATATGAAATTGCCTGTCTACTTTATGTGGAGCGTAATTTATTGCTTGTGTGAGACTGGTACCAGAGGAATAGAAGGTGACATATGCAATATCAGTTTTTAAGAGGACTGCAGAGGAGATCTGGGGATTTACAGACCAGGAAGTTTCATTTCCATATTGGCCAACCAACCAAACAAGCAAAAAGAATCCTTGCACAGAGAATGTATAGAATTCATAAGTATATGAATGGAAAAAAATGAGCAAGGCTTCTCCGGAGGGAAACTGTACTTTCTGTATCTATTACAACTCTGAAAGATCAGTGAACATGTCAGTAAAAGTGAACTGATCGATACACTTAAGAAAACCTAAACTTTCCTGAGATAGAAGGAGAAGTTCTCCCTTTAACTGGCTGAAAGGTGGAAAGAAAGTAGGAATGAACCATGAAACTGCCTAGCAGAGGGAGGTCCAGAAGAGACTGCATTGTTCAGCGTGTTTACAGGAAAAGGAGATAAATAGGAAGATTGCAAAATTTGCTGGTGGCACAAATGTCATATAAAAGAGTTGCAGTGTTGTCTCAATGCCAAATGATAAGTAGCAAAATGGTAGATAGCATTCAAGATTGACAAATGTGAAGTAGGCCACACAGGGAGAAAATGCCTTCAACACAGAAAGTAATGTGCACCACAGGAAGGACCCAGGAATAACAGTAAAAACCATTGTGACAACCTCAGCGTGAGAACAAATGAAGCACATGAGGTCTTCTTAGCTTGGAAACAAAGATGACTGAAGAAAGGATAAGAGTAGTAACAAATAAGGCCACATGGACTGGCTACTCACACTTTCTCAGTCCCTCAAATAAATATAAAATAAAGGAAGGCATTCCAATGAGCAAAACTGAACTGTAAAACTCATAAGTACAAGATGTTCTGAAAGAAAACAGTAGAGATGTTTTATAATGTTTAGACAAATCTGTGGAAGAAAAAAATTACTGTCAAGAGCTGTTAAATATGAGGATAAACTTGCCGGCTCCACAGGAATGTTAAGTCACAGACTGTAAACACTGAGAAGGTATTCTGAAGATTTATTGCCCCTAGTTTACCTGTCATCAGAGCACCATGGAAATGGCTGAAGGAACCGGGCTTGTTCAGTCTGGAAAAGAGAAGGCTGCAGGGAGACATCATTGCAGCCTTCCAATATTTAAAGAGACTTTATAAACAGGAGGGAAATCAAATTTTTCAAGGTTTCAATGGCTTTAAACTAAAGGAGAGGAGATTTAGATTAGATGTTGGGGAAGTTTTTTACTGAGAGAGTGGGTGAGGTGCTGGAATGGATTGCCCAGAGAGGTTGTGAATGCCCAGTCCCTGGAGGTGTTTAAGGTCAGATTGGATGGGGCCCTGGGCAACTTGATCCAGTACTCAATCTATCAGTTGGCAATCCTGCTTGTGACAGGGAAATTGGAACCTGATGATCCTTGAGATCTCTTCCAACCCAAGCCATTCTATGATTCTGTGATTCTATGGGAGCTCCCCATGGCAGCAGGACAGGGCCTGAAAGCCAGGGCTCTTCCCACCACTCCAGCCAAGGAGCAGAGCAGGCCAGGGGCAGCCAATGGCAGCCGTAGCACCAGGCAGTGGAAATCTCACTGGGGATGAGACCAGGCCAAACAAAAGAAAATTGTTAAGAGAGAAAACAGCTTTTGAATACACATAACATAACAGCAAAGGAGAAAGCAATAAAATCTTCTCCATGCAAAAATAAATAAATAAGTAATAATAACAAAATATATAAATGGGCTTGAATGTTAGCAAAGATTTCCATGCAGTTTTCTTGAAGCCTGACTGATACAGGATAGGATACAGTTGAGCACTATGCTACACTGTTGAGAGATGTGGAGCTACCAATATCAAAATATGCTTTCAGAGTTTTGAACAATTGGTTGGTCAAACCAGACCAGAAATAGAGCTGTCCTAACTTGGAAAAAGATACCATCTCTTGTGCCACCAAAGCAAGTAACAAAAGCTACCCTTTAGTCAGTGCTTAAAAGGTCACAGCCCCCACTCAGCTCAATGAACAGGAATATATTTTAAAATGGAGAAGAATGTTGATAGAAAGTTGCTGCAATTTGCCTCCATGAGCTAACAATGTGTACGTGAATAGTTCAGTCTGCACTTTTCTCAATGGAATTTAGAAAGTGCTTCTGTGACTTGGAGCAGTGTTTCCCTGCATGGAAAATGCCTGCCTCGGGTAAGACAGATGCTACAGAAGTTTCATTCCCTCCAGGCTGATGCAGCCTATTTGGGCCTCCTCAGGCCTCGGGGCATGGGACTCTTTCTCCACAGTGGAGAGAACATGGTAGATTGAGTGAAAATCTCTCAATACCATTACAAAACCTTAAGGGGGTGCAGCCTCTGTGTGACTGCCATAGTCTGATTTTCACTAGAAACTCAAGCAGAAACAATCACCTGCACTGTCTCAACAATCAGCTATCAGGAAGGGGCTGAAACAAGAGTGCAGACGGGACACGGACGGGCTGCTGGCAGGGGAGGTGCTTCCTTTCCCTGCCCACTGGAGCCGGCAGCGCCGAGCAGCAGCGCCGCTCCGCGCCGCTTCCTGTGGCGCTGTCCAGGGTGCTGAAACGACGCTCCGCCCGCCTGTGCGCTTGTGCGGCCTTGGATGGGTGGAGCAGGTAAGGACGCGGGTCAAAGGAACAAGTAAAAAGACAAAATTCATTGAAGGCATTGGGAAGATGATGGTTAACTCATTATCGTTAGGGACTGGGAAACGTGCTAGGCACCAAACAGAGAAAGTTATGCCCTCTGCCTGGAGGATCTAACTTCTTACTTGGATGCGTCGTTTAATGGTCAGATTTCAAATATTGCAGAATGATGACATAATAGCTTTAATCAAGGCAAGGCAATGTCTTCCATGTGTTATGTATACTGAGTAACATAAACTTCAGCTATGTCAGAGAAGTAGCTGTTAGGGTAGATAAATTAAAATCCTTAAAATCCTACCCAAATGTTTTACTCACCAACTACAAAACATGGTACTTGGATCTCAAAGGAAGTCCCACTTACTTGTTGTTGTTTTGAAATGGTTTTCTAATGGTTGAAACAGAGAAGGAGAAACTGAGGATTCTGCTCTCTCTCACATTCTAATGGAATTTCATTCATTGTTTTCCATTGCCACTCATCTTCCTCAGTGTGATGAATAGATGTTGTCTGTCAATTTATTGAGATTCTGTGAAACTGAACTCCTGATGTGCAAATCATTACTTGTCCTGGTTGGAATAAGGTTATTTGGAACTAGTCATACAATAGAAGCTTGTTGAAATATGTTGTGTCGTCAAAAAAGGCACTTTCTAACACATTATATTTTTTTTATATTTTTTTTTCTATGGAAACGTTTGTGACAGGTAATTAAATATGAAAATAAAATCAATTTTTTACAACTGATTTGATTCTAGGAGCAGTGAGCTGTGGTACACTGGAATTAACCCCTGGCAGAATAGAAGACAGATGTAGAAGTCCCAATGCACATGCAGGTAACACATCACTCCTAGTTTCCACGTGCCTATGGGTATTTCAGACTCTCCTTTTTTTAGTCGAGGACACGATCTTGTAAAAGAAAAAGAAAAAAAAAAGCTATGTTCTTATCAGCCTCTCTGAATTTTATATTTTGATATTACTTTTATATTGTTGATTGCATTTTCAGTAGCATCACAGATGACCTAATTCAAATGACATAGGCTGAACTGCCTCCCGCAATGCTCTGACCCAAAGGCAGTTCTTCTCTGGGAGGAAGGGAGTGTCTAACTCCCATCACTCAAATGTCTGTGAGTTGTCACTGCTATACCTGAAAAATAATTCAGTAGTACTGTGGCGTAGAAGTTAATTACCATTATGCATGAGGCTCATAGAGAGTGATTATACACATCCGAAATAAATGTAAGAATCACAGAAGATACTGCTGCTATATGGAGATGTTTAATTTGCATGTAGAAGTGCAAATTAAGAATATAGAATAAAACACTGAAATGCCAGTATTTATCTCTGCTATTTGCTGCTCAGGCAGCTCCAAAATGTTTTGAATTGCTGCAGGTTCCCAAATGCACTGTACAACTTCCCTGTAGCTTTTGGATCTCAACTGGAATTAGAAAGGAGTTTAGTACTCCAAAAGCACTGGTATTTCTACATGATGACAGAGTCACTGCCTGTTTTTTCAAATAGTCTCCCAGGATATGAACGTTTAGTTTAGTTTTTAACACGAGGGCACTCACATCACTGATCAAGGGAGACTTTCTGACCCACTCAGTAGGTAGCTGATGTTCATAGCTCCCTCAGACCTGCCTTTTCATCCCGCACATGAAAGGAGAGCACTGTGCTGGGACTATAACTCTTTGCTGAGACCCAGGGCCCCCTTTTCTTTGCTGTTGCTGAATTTATCGCTTCTGGCCAGATTTGTAAATTTACACAGTGTAGTAGGCAGGTACAACTTTAACTGAGGCTGGTCTCAGGCATAAAATACAATAATATAGGTAAGATAAGATCCATTCTGTGAGTCAGAAGAAGCTGATTCTCCATGGTAAGAGCCTGCTGGGAGCCAGAGTGTGCTTTAAGGGCAGAACAATCCTACATACCAAACTAGTAGCAGAGCTGGAGAAGAAGGCCTGATTTCCTAATATACAGCCATACACTCATGCCTCTTCCCCACAGCCCTCACATAAGAGGCAAAACAGTTGGAGGCAGCAGCCTTGAGATGGCCAAACTAAGAGCAGCCTTCCCATCCCTGGTGTCACAGCAGCACCCTGTGAGCTGAGGCAGGGCAGAATGCGAGGAGGGGGCTTACTAATTGGGCTGGTGCCTGTACAGACCTCTGCTCCCAGACTTCTTCTCCTGCTCCTTTTTGGCCACAGAGCCACTGGGAGGAACACTCATATCTTCCACAAAATGGCTGTCTGCAAAAAGTGTGTGACAGAGGGTGAAAGGAAGAGAAGTTGAAGGGTCAGTGGGCCAGACGCATGGAAACCAAAGAGAAGTGTATGTGCACTGGCTTGAATTCAAACTAATAAACCACTGTGAATGGAAACCTGGGAGAAAGTGAAGAGGCAGATGATGGATGGATAATCACAACTGCCTAAAGAAACATGCGAGACTATCCAGAACCAAATCAGCATCACAAATATCCCTAGCAGAGAGAGGCTGGTAACTACATCCCTCTCCTTGGCATACCCCTCTGCCAACATGTCAAAGCAGGAAAAGCAGGCACATTTCATGGGCTGCAGCAGGCTGAGAGGTCTGTGGCAGAAGGTGCAGAACACATGCCATTCCCATCAGTTAGGAGAGAATTGACACTATAGAATGTAAAGCAGATAAAATTATCAGAGAGTGTCCAGAAGATGGCTATGAAGGTGAGGAAGGGTGTAGAGGGCAAGTTGTGTGAGGAGCAGCTGAGCTGCCTGGGTGTGCTGAGCCCAGAGCAGAGCAGAGCAGGGGAGGCCTGATGGCGGCTGCAGCTCTCACAGGGAGCGGAGGGGCAGCGCTGAGCTCTGCTCTCTGTGACAGGCAGGCGTGGCTTACGGGCTGGTGCAATGCTTGCCAGGAGGGTGCCTTGGTCTGATAAGGGCAAGTGACAAAGGCTAAGGGGTTGAACTGATTCACCGCTGTTTGGTGTTTTTCTGCAGTTTTTACTGGGTGTTCTCACTGCTGATTGGTCTGTGGTGAGATGGGCACTGTACAGATGTTCTGCAGATGAACTGAAAGGAATCTGCTCAAAACAGAGCACATCACCAAGCAAACATCAGAGCATTCAGCTGCCAAATGCCTTCGACCCACATCACCGAGGCTGTTTTCTCAATTCTGTCTGCCCTTAGTGTCTGAGACTGCCTTCTCCTGCATCCCCTCTTCCTGGGCATTACAGCCTTAAGTCCAGTGGAGGATCCCTCATTTCCATGCAGCTCCGCTACTGGTCTATTTTTTTTCTCTAGCTTCAGCATTTTTCCCTTGGTTAATGCTGTTTACAAGCACAATCTTGGCAGTTCTTGCTCTGTCAATGAGCCACAGAGTCCTCTCTGCTCCAAACTTGTATCCTGATGTCCTTATTACAGTTCTAAGTTGCTTAGTTCCCTTACTCCACTCTCCTCAAATTTTTACATCTGGGCTGTGCCTACATCTTGTTAATAATTCATGACTGTTCTTTCTTAAGAAGCACAGCCTTTCCTATGCATCTCCAGAAGCTGTCCTCAATTTCTCAGGTCATGTTCAGACCTATTCAGGACACTGGCATGCAACCCTTACGGTGCTCTCTGTGTCAGCCTGACCAGGCCCAGTTAACCAGACCCACCTCTTTATGAACCCTTCCTTCAGTACTTCAGATTGCATTTTCTTTCAAGGACTTTCCCAGCCATGCTGAATCCACCAGGGATATAGCCGTCCTAATTTGCAGCGTGTTACAAAACCATGCTCTGTTGTCCATCAGTTCGGTTTTTTCACAGTCATCTCTGTGTGCCATCTTCCTGGCTGCCCTTGCAAATGGGAAAAGGAGACTGTAAGCACACAGCAAGCTTCCCTGTGTCCTATCCTCCAGCTCCTCATTTCACTCTGCTTTGCGGAGCTGGCAGCTGTGCTTATAGGTGCTAACCCAATGCTCTCCTGTCCTGCTCACCTTCTTTGTTTCACACTATAAGCATTTTGGGGCACAGAACTCCTTTGGTTACACGGTTTTAAAGTCCTTCAGTACAATAGAGCACAGGTCTAAAAACACAGCACCACAGATAACAAATCCTCTGCCATTCCCCGTAGTTCATTATGATCTAAGCTGCTGTACCCGGTTCTTGCTCAGAGGCTTTATAGCTAAATCTCCTTTTCTAATTATAGCTCCATATAGAGAAGAACAGTTTCCTTTACTAGAATAAGTAATGACCTGATTTCTCTGCATGCTGCTCGCAGGGGAACGCACAAAGCCAATTCTACTGTATTTCTACATGATCCTGTAGGAAGACTCCTGTCTAATCTTTGGCAAGTCTCATAGAAAACCTGCACTGCTGCAAACCAAGGAAAAGAATGAATAATTCATTTTCTTATCTTTTTCAGGATTGTTTTCTACAAAACATCTATTTTAATAATTCATGTGATTTTTAGCTGCACCACGCTGTCAGTGCAACTGTACAGAGAAGAGACATTTTGTTTTTCTCAACGTAGCCTGGAAGATCCATTAGTGCAAAATTTCAGCTTACATTGGACTAAAATCCAGGTGAGGACTGAGAGGTGCAAGTCAAGCTGGTTTGCAAGGTACACAGGAAATAGGACTGTTATCTGGAAATTAAAGATCATGAGAGCCATTCTGAGAACTTCTCCTACAGTGCTCAGACGGTCATACACTGATCATGTCAAACACATCAAGAGCCAACTGCAGGGCAGAGAGAAATGTGCATAGAGTTCCCATATCTCCCCAAAGCATCTGCCAAACAGGTGAAGTTAGCACTGATAAAACAGCACGCGATTACCGTTACAGCCTGTAACTGACTCCTACCTCAGTCAGATCTGTCCAGGTGGCAAAGCTGCAGACTGAGGTTCCCTCTAGAGCTCACACAGGAGCAACTCCGATTGGCAACACCTCATTCCTGGGATAACCCTGCAATGCGAACTGCACATGTGGACAGATCAAAACCTCAGGTCAAATTATGACAGAAATGGACAGGTCAGCAAACAGGATGTTAAAAGCTAACCAGAGCCCATGAAGGGCAGAAATAAGAAGGAACTGATGATTTGATTGTATGAAGAAAACCTGCACTATGCTCCCACCAATTCTTTGGCTCATGTACAAAACACTTATTTTGACTAGAACTGTGCTGACAATTCTCTGTTTGCAGTGGAGAGCCTCAGCCAACACTGCCACGCAGAGCACACAGCGCAGGCCATAAAGCGGGAACAGGAGTTTATGAGGATTACTGTTCTATTTTTTTAATGAGGACTAATTCCCTTTACACCACAAATTTTGCAGTCCAGGAGACAGATGGGAGAAACATTTCTCCAAGAATAATTGCTTGAATGGACTTTCTCTGCTGCTATAAATAGCGCATAGATACACACTACCACCAGCGTTCGAACAAATACCTTCCCAATGAGATGGAGAAAATAGTTCTTTCTCCAGAGGAAGGAAAAAGCTACAAGCCAGAAAGCCAGAGGAAGGCAGAACAGCACTCGCTCTCCTCCCCACTGTGACTGTGAGCCCCACGAGCAGCCCCTACCTGAGGTCACAGCCCAGCCCCAGGGGCTGGAGGAGCACGGAGCTTACTGACCACAGATTGGTGCCCACCTACCTTGTTGAAGGAGCCCTGGCAAGAAGGTAAATTCGCATTAGGTAGGATAAGGCAAAAATCACAGGGTAAGCCATACACAACATAGTGTCACCAGTGATATTTTCATCTGCCCACCCAAAGTGAGACATGTTCTGCATATCAGTACATTATCTCATCTTGTTATTAAGTGAATGAGCAGCTTAGACTTCTTTAGTTTAGACTTAGACTTAGTTTAGCTTAGACTTCTTTCTTAGACCACGTTAACCCATTTTGCTTGGTGAATAACACAGCAAACCTGACTGCACTCCCGTGGTGCATAGGTAGGCAGATCAGACAGCTTTGGCCAATGCTGATATAATTACAGCGTGGCTCTGCCTTTTTAAAGAGCTCGGGCTGCATGACAAGGCCAAGGTAAACAATTCGCCTGGTAAAACTGCTTGAGAAACTTGTTCAAATTACCCAGCATAAATCTTCCCTGTTCTTAATTAAACCCAAATCTGTTCCCTGCAGTGAGTGCAAACACTGTCTACTTTCTTGAAACAACCTTTTACACTTCCATTTCCTTACCATTTCTTTCAATTTTCTTATTAGCAAAACCAGCAACCAGTTCCTCACAGGTTACAATTCAGAGATGTACCAGAGGTAGAATAAATTACAACTTCTAAAAGACAAGTTTTGGTTTCCACTCTAGCTTTTAAGCTTCATCCTGCGGCGCTACGACATTGGCAGTGACCAGGGGCACTCTTAACCCAGGTCTGATGAGGGCATGGAGAGCCAGGATGTCACAGCCCACAGCTGACGCAAGAATGGGCAGCAAAATAAGCTCCATAAGCACCAGCATGCAGGAGCTCAACAGGAGAAGGAACTTCATGCATAGCTTCATTAAACCCATCTCCCTGCAAGACAGGAAAGAAATCACCCACAGCAGCTAGATTACAGTGACACAATCTGACGTGGAGCCAGATGACATTTGCTGATTTTATTTGAAGTTGACACCTTGGGACAACTTGGGACAGGGCACGGCAACTGAGAAGATCACACCAGTGAGAAGGTGGCAGGGATCTTCATGCCAGCTCCATTAACTCCCATGCAGAAGGCTAAAAATAAACCAGTGCAGACTAATTAATGTGTTGCAGAAGGAAGTGGAGTATGGGAACCAGGGAAGGAAGGAAGGTGAGAGGCTAAGATCTGAAACAATGAAAACTTGCTAGAAAATATTAGAGGCTCCAAGAGTAATAAAATGTCATCCATATTTGATGCATTGTCATCATAGATTATTTACAAGTTAAGCACATTTTTTATTCATTATATTTTCATTCAAAATATGCAATAGCTAATATCTCCAGCACTGTATTTCTGAAGTCATCAGGGAACACTGGTTATTGCAACACCTATAGAATTCTGTTGATTATTTCCGCAAAGAACGTAACTTCTTAGTCCTGCAGAGAAGTTTTGTTTTAGATTTATTTTGTGATGCTTAACACCATGACTAGAAATGCTGTAATAAACCTGATCCAGGTAAATTTACATCCCTCTTCAGACTAAGGAAATACCATAAAGCTGTAATACCCCTTCTATCTATTACTTCATATCTCCAAAATAAAACCCACAGTGCTTCTATTTAGAATGACATATGATTTATTCATATAATTCACAAGTAGTTGGACACTACTCCAAGTTTAATCTCCATATGCAAGTGATTTACACAAACATAGAATACTAAAATTGCTTGCTTAGAAGGTAAAAAATACCATGGGTATGAAATGCCATGGTAGATGCTGCTCAATATACTACACATTCTTAGTGTCAGACACTTGCACTCGTTTCTGGTTTTAGAAAAATGCAGTTTGCCATTTTTTGTTTCTTAAGTAGCCTGGGAAACTCAGGTGGGTTTTCTCCAAATTTTTGAGTCAATTATTTTTGCCAGTCCTTATGAAGTGAACTGACAACCAAAGCTACATTTTGAGTAGTTCAAAAAAATATATTGATTTCTGCTCCTCTGAATTCACCAAGCACAATGTAATCAAATCACATCGCCTTCCAACATGCGACACAGAATATCAAACCCCGTACAGCCAAAGGAACGTGCAGGAATTTAAACTGTGCTTCAGCATGGTGGTGTTGGTGCCGACAACCTGACAATACAATTTTTGGCCCCTACCAGTATCCAGTGGTTGTGAGTGACTGCACTTCACTGGGAATACATTAGCATCACCAGATCATTTGGTATTCATGCAGCTGCAGAGCCTGATTGTAATTCTGCATAAACTTCTTACTGAAACTTGTATCTAGTAAGCCTCATTAATTCTGCATTAAGCATATATGGCTGCATGGAGAAAATTGGACTTTAATGTGTTTGTCTACATCAGATTAAGTTACACACATTATCTCCTAGACGAGGTCCAAACATATATTTTGCTTGAAATGCCAGTAGTTATCTTAAAACATACCAAGAAGTTAAAAAGCTTTCACAATACAAGATCCAGCCACATATTCCACATATACAAAACACAGCTAGAGAAATACAATTCAATTTTTTGATGCTGAATTATGAGGAAAGTCTAAAAAAATAGAAAAACTCTGATACCCAGACATCAATTCAGAATGTAACACTGCATAATGCCGCAATATGAGCACCCATTTAAAATGAGAAATCCCCAAAGAGAAGCATAAGGGGATACTTGTGACAAAAATAGATGAATACTGCACCAAAAACATGCATACAGTTGCCATGGTCATTCAGTATGCTAGTGATGGTCTAAACAGTGATCTAACACAAGAGTGAAAGAGTGTTTCCAAATAAATCAAGTGAATAACTACATATTGATCAAACTTTCTGATGCAGCAAAGTGAGGGCACAGAGCCATCTCCGGGTTCTGGAGCTGTTTCAAGATTCGCTTGTGAAATTTCTCTCTGACACGGTTGAACTCCATTATATCCAGAGGATCCTCTTCAATCCAAAATTTGTGGAATTCATGCATTAAGTAGCCTACAAAAGAACAGTTAAAAAAAATGTAAGAGAAATGCAGTATTTTAAATCACATAAAATTAAAAGAGAACTGGCAATTCATAATTACGATGCACACAAAGAATTCTGGTCACTAAGGTCTGACACTTCACAGAACTCTGTGGGGATAAGATTAAGTCCACCTATAAGGCTGCTGCAACATAAGGCACGTACACGACTTATGGCTAATCAAACTAAAAGAACTGGCAGTGTTTGCTGCCACAGCATTGGCATTATATATGCTGGACACTTAATGTAACAGCTGGAAATTCATTTCAGGAAAACATCTGACCGCATGCTTATATTTGATACAGGAATATTCCTCCTTAATTTCAGGAAGATTTTTTAGAAAGCTCACTTAGAAGCAAGCTTGCGGTTTGATGAACATCAGCAGAACTTCCAATAGTTAAAAGGAATCATTAAGCACCTTGACATATATATGGATGATGAGCTGTTAACTTCATCTGACCGTGTTAAATAACACAAACTAAAACATAAAACTAATAAGTAGGGGAAGATGATACTGATTACATTCTTGGTTCTATGATTATATGAGCCATCGAGGATATGTAACCTCTCATTCCAAGACAGAGAAACATGTGCCCAGGAAGTGATGTCATTTGTTGCACAAGAGACTTAGTTGCTTTTATCCAGTTCTTTCTATTGCATCATAGTCAGCAACAAATACACATACATATTTCTAACCTAAATTTCACTGTATGTTTGTATAGTTTCTCATTATGAATTTGAGAAACTCCACTCAAAAGGCACCTTGAACATACAGAATCATAAAGTTGGAAAAAACCTCTAAGACCATCTAGTCCAACTGTCAACTCATTACCATCATGCCCACATCTTCGGATCTATATATTCCAACAGTCAGAGGCTGTTTCATTCCAAGAGATGATTCTTTCAAAGAAAAGTTCAGTTAAAACCCCTTTTTAAAAAAATCACTATATAAAATGCAAAACATTAGATTTTCATCCCCCAAAATCTCAGTTTCCAAAAGGTACCTTCTGTACTTCAGCTGACCATGCCATTGAGCTATACAGTTCTGTGCGCTGCTGATACTTTAGTGTCCCATTATGTCACCAGAGACTTGCATAAGTTTTATCCTACTTAATCCATATATGCACGAGCTGTAGAGGGAGGAGCTGCCAAGAGCAGCTCTCCCTGTGGTGCTGCTGTGATGGACTGGCAATGCTGGTCTCTGCAGTGGACGCACTGGTCCTGGGGATCAGATCTATGCCTGGCCAGCAGATCAGTCCCACATGCAGCCAAGACTTTGACACAAACAACAAGACACAGTAGCGGTAGTAAAAAAATGTCCCGTCTTCCAAATTAAGCGGTGACGTGGAGAAGAAAAATACCAAAAAGAAATACAAAAAAAAAAACAACACAGAACCAATAATGTGATATGAAGATACGTGAGTCAAATCGATTACACTAAACACATCCATTCACGAGGCTATGGGCAGGTTAGGGATTTGGTAAAAAGACAGAGTAACTACCCTAATGAAAAAAAAAAAAGATCTGAAGGTGTACAAGTGGATATTTAGGTAGATACTCATCTGTTCTTCATTTATCAAGATGACCATCACCAAAGACAGAAGTGCAACCACTAAACTGCCCAAGTTCCTACCAGCCAGTGTGTCTACGGCAGTAACCCAGAGAGCATCACAAAAGAATATCTCTGCTACAGCATCTTCCCATGTAAGATTTTAGAGAGAGTCTTATTAAATAGCAACCTTGAACGCCTTTATTATTTAATAAAAGATGCACAGTCACTAATATTTACTAGTTATCTAGTTAAGCAATAAGTATTATAGAGGTAAAACAAGACAAAATCTGCTACCAAGTCAACTTGCAGAGCTGTTTTTTTTTGTTTTTCTTTTGGTTGTTGGTTTCCATTGTTTTTTTCCTGAATTGTCATAAATAGGGAAATCAGCACATCCTGTCATCTTGATATTAGCTCCTTGATTACACTTTGAAAAACATTAGAAGTGTGGTGCCTGCTGTTGTACCCTCCTGGGAAAGATGCACAATAGGTATGTGCTACAGAATGAGTGCCTGAATACAGGGGAAAGGGCTGGAAAAAATAATTAATCCTGAGGGTGGACAAGTCTACTGAAGGGTGCGGGGAAACATTTGTATGTATATAAAGATATCTTAATACAGATGGATTTGTGGGGAAAGTATCTTCAGAAGCTCTTTAAAAGCTTAAGCTCTTTCTTCTTATTATTATTTAAAATCAATTAAGCAGATAGGAAGGTCACCAGTTCAAGCACTTCTTATTTTTTTGCACTTTGTTTCACTCCATGGTTTGATGGTGGCACACGTCACAACTAAGAACAGGATCACAAAGACAGGACAGCAAGACCAGCATGACAGTATCTCTACTGAATCCGTAGGTTTACCATATTCTGCTATCTGCAAGGGTAGATAAAATAACAGTAATAGGAACATGAAGTAGTTAGTTGTCCCCTTTCCCCACTTACAGAAGGTCTGCTGAAAGTGAGTGAGTGTCGGTGCCTCTGGAGCAACATTGTAGAAGTGGGTCTTCAGAGCTCCGCTCACAAGCAGGTTATATGCAAGGTCTGTTATGTTAATGCCCACAATAGCAAAAGAGTAGCTGTAAAAACAAACAAATATTTGTTGAGAGCTTGTTTTCTTTCCACAGGCTGTAAGAAACTCTGACGTTGACTCTGCAGATGTAGTGATACTGAAGTGTATTAATTTTCTCCCTCATCAGCTTCCGATGGAGGTGAAAAACTGAATAAACACTTATCCTATCTGCTTTGTACTCTCTAATGGCAGTGTTTCCCTAGTGAAACATATAGTCACAGTGAAAATAGAAGTTTCACCACTGTGCCAGCATTTTCAGTGGAGCAGCACATGTTAATTCCTATGGAATTAAGCACTGGAGTCCCTGATCTTGTTTCTGACACAGGGTAAGCACTCCACATGGTGGCTGTGCCTGCAAGGTGACCTGATATTCACTATTTTAACCTTTTGGCCCAACTGGAAACTCACAGTTGGGAACATCAGGGAACAACCAGTTGTCTAACACAGCTGGTTCCATAATGATACTCATACGGCTAAAAAGCCCGTGACAGAAACCTAGCTGAGTCATTTCTAATTTCTTCCCAACAGAGAACTAGATATACAGGCAAAAACCTAATTCAGGGCATGCTGGGAAGAGAAATAAAGTATCTGACCTATGAAGCAAAACTCCATCCTGCTAAGAGATCAACAAAGGAAGTATATTTACAAATTAGAAGTTTTTTTTCATTTGTAAACTTGCTGTCTATAGAACTCAATATTTCTGGCAGTGACCGTTTCCCAAAAAAAAAGAAAGCAAAGGAAACTTATTTAGTTTTGTATGTTCCAGAAATAAAAACCTAAATCTTTAAGTTAGCTGAAACATAAGGCCTAATGGCAAATTCCACAGAACAATGAAATATGGGCATTAAAATATGGTATTATGGATTCTCAGATACACTCGTAATTATACTTTCTTGAAAGCAGATTAGAACCTGTCTCTGACAGAGAGAAGAGACACTTGATCATATTATGTACTAAGAAGAATTAAGCAGACATTTATAACCGCACTATTCATAGCACACAGAAAAAGCTTTTTCTTTGCTACAAGATTTTGCCCATGCCTAATTAGTACTTCAAAGAAGGTTTATCCGGTAATCTTTGATCAAAATCAAGATGTGGTTACGACAATGCATATTAGTATGTGTACTGAAAATTCCTTAAAGAAGTAGCCAGACAACTCTGTTTCCTTCAGATATGCAGCATCAGTGTTAACAGTTTAAAGCTGCCACAGACACACAGGACTTTTAAACTTACCCAATTGCCTTATCGAACTTTTTCTTCTCCCATTCAACTTTGCTGAACTGGCTGGAAGAAATAAAATAAAATCCAGATATTACCAGGAAGTGCTAGTAGACAAATAGTTCCTTTCCACTTCTTTGCTATTGTAATGTCAAACCAACACAGACTGTATTTTATTCCTGTAGATACTGCTAATCTAACTCTGATTCTGACTGAATGGATTGGTACGGGGAGGCATTGAAATGGGTAACTTGCTTTGTGGCATCACTGATATCCTTTGTCATCTTTACAAAGTACATGACAGCATCACCGCTCTTAGTAAAAGCTGATTATTTTCTATACCGACCACAGAGATGACCCACATCAATTAAGTCTGAGCTACGCAGAAATTAAAAAAAAAAATAAAAAAGAAGAAAATGAGCTGACATCAGCTTTACATATTCTCCAAGATGTACATGATGATCATCACGGGAGATGTGATCCACTTGGAAGCAAACAAAAACTTTCTATTGGAAGAATGTTTCTCACATCTAACCATGTTAGAAGCCACTCAACAGCCAAAAACAAAGGATTATGTTTCTTGTTATTTAGTACAATAGTTAGGGAACCACTTGTAATTAAATTTATTTCGTTCAACAACATGTTCATTAAAAAAAAAAACAACAACAAAGTGCATGATGCAGCTATCAGCAGCTGACATTTTACTGACCAGGCTTTACCTGTATCTACATAATAAGTTCAGCAGAAACCACTGCACTTATCACCAGCTACAAGCAGGCAAGAGATTGACTCTCACCAGCAGATTATGCTTTAGAGTCTGGAGGGAGTCTAGGCATAGTAAAGTAACACAGATCTTTCAGGCTTTAGACTGCACATTGTAGACAACTATGTGAAAGTGCCATTCTTGGACTACACTTGAAACAGTAAGTTTATATTATGCTAAAAACAACGCCCCAGACTTCACACAAGTATGGTATTTAAGAAATATTTCCTTTAAGTATTAAAGATTCAGAGAGGTTCACGTCCATCCTGACCTGCTACCAAGTGATGTATGTGGGAACAAAACTTTGCATCCTAAGTGGCTCGGTGTATAAATACACACCAACATATACTTATTCTCAATAAATGTAGTCATTTTTGTAGGTTGTGACATAACATCAATAAAAAACCCCAAGCAAACGTTTAACAAAGGCAGCACACTTAGGATGTGCACAAGCAATGCAGTTCAACAAAAATAGAAACTACATTGATCATTATCACGTCAGAAATCAGCACTGCTGCTAAGCAACCACACCAGGAAAACACCACAGGCACCACGAGCAGCATCCATCTTCCAGTGAATGCTCTTTCAAGGGATAAAAATCACACATGCTCAAGCAGTACTGCAAGACTTAAAAATCACACGTGTAAATGGAGAACACACGATTCCCAGCCCAACACTGAACACTCATCATTCGTGCAGCATTATTCCATTTCCCAAGGAAGTCTTGTATTCAGTTAAACAAAAATTTGGCTATTTTCTACGATGCTGTTTAAGCTTCATAACAATCCCTGTTCATCAGCACACATTAATAAAGCATCCATGCACAGCACAATACATAAAGGGAAGACCAAATTTTGGGGGGTGCTTATAGTGAGAGAGTGAATGCCAATATATAAAAAGAAGCCCCAGACAAACTGAATGTGAGGATTTAAATCAAAGCTCAAAGTCTACTGCGCTTCCATTCTGCCCGACCCTACAAGTGCTTTTTTTTCACAGAATTACCATTAGGAACTTCACCACAAAATACTGAGTTTAAAATCTTTACAAGATTCACACGTGCACCTGTTATAGGGGTATCTAACACTACTGGTAGAAGGAAAATAAAATATTTTGAGACAACTGATTTCTGTTGAAATGGCTAAGAGACATCCATTCCCCTAGTCCTTATAGAATAAATCTTACTCACAACACAAACTTTTTGTCACCTGAAGGCACCTGATCTCTCGTAAGTCAGGACACTGGACTAGCCAGGTTAGATCAATCACTACCTAAGGTAGTCAAAGTATGTGGATACAAATAAGAGGAGAATATGAGCTGTTTTTTTTTTCAGCTGTGCTAACAAACTCTTGGCATAGACTACTTTTGATTACCAAGTCAGCCACAGCTGCTATGAGCATATTTGGACTGCCTACAATTTCCTGCCCCCCTTAAAATTCACCTAAAATTTGTTGGCTAAATTTGGTACTAAATGTGTTTAAAACAGAGTTCTTCAGCTACATCAAGCAAGGTTGGTTTCATTCTTTATATATTAGCATGCTCAGAGGGTCCCACTGTTGCACAGTCATATAAATGAGTTAACACTACAGCGTTTGGAGAAAGGGAATGGAGATCTCTTGGTTTCGTAAGAAAGGTTTTCAGTATATAACACACTGCAGTGCAGTATGGTTGATCTTTATTTACATGTAGTCTCATAAAACTAAGAGAAAAGAAAAAAAAATACCTTATTTCCTTCTTAGTGACTTCCCTTCATTATGAAAAGACAAAAAAAATAAAACAAAGGTAAATAAAAATATAATTAATTGAAATTAGAAATTAAGTGAAAACATTTAACAGCCAGTTTCACTATTTTGAAGATTTCAATATACAAGTTTGCGTCTTGAATTTGATCAGCTTTCAGAATCAGCACTTGAAAACAGACAGCACATGCCAATATCCCACCAAGGGAACACACAGCACCCTTCCCAGGCCAATAGCCAGCACAATATTCTCTCAAGTTACTCTTTGCTTGCCTCATACGTTACCTGTATTTAGGATGAAGAGAATCAGAAAGAACTTGTTGGGCTACCTCAGTGTCCCATTCGGCAAAATATCTGCAGATGTACATGTTCAGAATAAATTGTTAACAAAAACAGCAAAAGAAATCTTAAGAATCTAGTTATCCACACACACCAGCCCCAGCCCTTTTAAGTGTCACTACATGCATTACACAGTATGAGTAGCATCTAACATGTGGAATTCACTAAACTCAGATGCACAAAAAGAAAGATAAAAGCAGCCTCAAATGACGAGTGCAATTCCATAAGCTGCTGGTGAGCATGGGTTACCAGACTCCTCTTTACGCCTGCCCTACATAAGATATGTTGCTTACTGCTAGCATATGTTGGCTGCTGAGCTCAACATAGAGCAGATCAGACTTCTTGATCTGGTAGATTCATTAAGTGAGATAAAAGTCATCACAGGAGACTATGAAATTAAATATGTGGGAGGGATTCCTATCCAGTGGGAGTTCAAATGCAGACTCAAGAGTTCAGATCCTTCACTGATCTTGGACAGAGAATGACATGACAGTCACTGATTTTTTCTGTCTTTCACTGTGTAGAAGCAGAAAGTACTTTTTTTTTCCCCTCTCATAGGGAGGGGTTAAAACATTTGCTAAAATTAAGTTATGTAACTACCTGCAGTAGATACACTGGCTGAAGGAAATAACAGAACCAGATTGATTCCTGAATCGCCAGCCCCAGCTGTTAGCAAACATCTGGCCTGCACAAGGCAGGATGGAATAGTTGTGTAAATTCATTGCTTGATTTTGGGTACAGAAAGAAATTTAAGAAGTAGTTCAACTACAGAAGTCTACCATCAGTGGCTGCATTTCAAGTGTTTTGCCTGAGAATTCAGCATGAAATTCCAAAACAAGAAAGCTGAGCAGTAACATAACCCTCTTTCCCACCCACTTTCAGGTCATTTGGCCTAAAGAGATGTAGATATTGTTGAAAATATACTTTACAGTTACTCTCTTGTGGGAAGAGAGTGTTACTGTTTCACAGAGAAGCTAAAAAGGGTTTAAATATATATATATATATATATAGGTCTTGGCAAATGGTATAACCTTGTTGAATGAGGAATACTGAAAGAAAGGGGAGCCATTCAAGAAGAGAAGCCCCCCCCCTAAAAATCGAAAATATTCTTTCAAGTTTTTGATATGGAGTCCCTAATGCTTTTAGAAGTTATTTCTTCAGACTTGCTAAAAGTCAACACATAATGCTGCTTGTCACAGCTTCAGACAGACAAATACATCCATAAAGGAGCATACTTACACCAAGTTATATAAGCCCAGGAGACCCATCCCTCTAAAGTCTGTTTTAGGATCATCACCTTGGAAACCAATTTCACACCACTGCTTTGAAATCCGAGCTTTCAGTGGTGAATTGGGCTTCAAGCATTTCCATAACTAGAAAGATCACAGGTAGAATATAATTACACCTCCACACATAAGTATGACTTTTTCTGCTCTTAAAAGGAAGGTAAGTTTTCACATAATTGTATTGCCATTCCAGCAACCAGAGCATAAGAACAAATGAAATTCCTGGGTGTGAGGAGGGCTGGCGGAAAAATAAATAAATAAAAAATAAAATCCCCAATAGCTCTCAAATACTGTGGCTGTTTCAGCCCTACAAAGACCTTCTGACCCGAACATCTCGCGCAAGGACTTGTTTTGTTCGTGCTTTGTGCCTCAAACTACAGCCTGCCTCCCTAAGCACAGAGACGGGAATGGGCTGGAACTTGGCTGTAAATCATTGGCAGAGAGGCAAGCAATCAGCCCTCGGGTCCCTGAGGCTCTGCAGCAATCTTATCCCCAGCGTCTTTTGCAAGTCTCTAGAAGGGTTATAAATCGAGAGTGCTGACTTGGCTACCACAGCGCTGAAGAGCAGATCAGACAACATAAAAACAAAAATCCATATAAGAATAGCACATTCCACCTTCATATTTAACCGAGGAGTGAATCATTCATTGATCTCACATAAAAATTAAATTAAAAAAAAAGCAAGAAAATGATTTAAGAAGTCAGATCCTCAGCTGGAATAAATCTACTTAGCTGCACTGGCCCAGTGTCTTAAGTGCTTAAATATCATGTTGCTAGGCACCTAAAAGCAGCCTAAATAGACTTGCCTGACAAATGCATAACTTTCTGCACATCTTATGTGTTGTATCACAAATCCATGCTTTCTAAAGCGTACTGAGAAATCAAGTGTTCCCCATAAGCCATAGCTGGTGAGTAGGGCCTCAAGACACAGTTAGATGAAGCCCCCCCAAGAAAAACAGCAGTATGCACATTTCCAAATAATCCACTCTGAATAAGTATTAATTTTAGCAATTTAAACTGAATTTTAAATTAAGTACCTTTGGAAGGTCAAAACTTTTAATGATTTTAGTTTGTAACGACTATAAAAAGCATCATGTGTTCTTTAAATTGTGTTTGGCATCTTCCTTGTTCGCTCCCTGACACTTCACTCACTGACACTAAATGTAGTATTATTTATTAGTTCAATCACATTAACTTAATTTTCCTTTCATTCATAAATTGCCCTCTTGGTAAGCATGAATAAATAATAGACATTAGGATCTCAAATTACCCATTGCAGAGATCACTCAGCAGAATACCTAGAAGCAATGAAAACCAACTGGCTTATTCTTCCCCAGTGTGAGCTGGAAGCTGAATTAAACCCATGAACATATTTTCATTTGACAGGATGATTCACAAAAGCAAAAAGCCTGCTGTAAACAAGTGCTATTGCACAGGTTACACTGGAGACATAGAGTTACTGATACTTTTTTCTACACCTAAAATTTTACAGTGTAAGGTATACTGTTGAGCTTCCCCTCCTCCATCAAATGTTCAGGTTCCATTATGCTTTCATTTTGTTTTCAACGCTACATGACTACACATCACAATTACCATTTTCAAAAACATCTAAGAACCAGGTCCCCAAAGACCAGGTGACCAGGAAAAAAGAACCAGCTACCAGTGCTCCTCACCTGTGATCCCCTCACACCCTACTTCTTTCTCTCCAAGCAGTGTAGATGCATAACAAATTAAGAATGTTTTCCTGGAGCCAAAGACCTTCACATTAGACTTGTAGCCAGGAACCTGGTATTTTCAAAGACCAAAATTGTAGGTTGGCATCAGGATCTTCAATCTCCCATACATGACCTTCCTCACTGATAAATCTGTGTGGCCTTCCAGTTAAAGCCCTCTCCAACCCCAGAAAATTACACTTTTGATTGCGCAGCAGCAGAATTCTATCTGCCCTATTCTGCCTTGTGGCTAGAAGAGGTTCTAGACTGATTCCTTCCAGGCCAGACTTCCACCTCCCAGCGAGGAGATAACCCTTAAAAACAGCTTTTCAGACACACAGCAATTCTATGACCATTTCAGTCATATACAGGATGCCCAGTGGGATTTTCTGCAAGTGTCTGGAAGCCCAAGTCACTACAGTGACATTTCCAGAAATTTTCACTATAACTTGTATAAGCCACTAGATGACAAATTGTAGTATGGAAGACAATAGCATGATCACGTGCTGTTAAAAACAAAAGAAATCTGAAGTTGAGTAAGAGCAGAAGCAAAAGGAACTTGTCTCAAGTTTTCAGTAGTTTTGTTTAAATAACAAAACCATACTACCTTGTGTCTTTTTTTTTAAGCCTCTGAAAATTCTCAGTTGTTTTACAATCTAAGAGGTCTATAGCTGTCTCCCTGCTTACAGCTTCAAGATCACCTCTCTCAAAACATATTTATTTTCATGCAATGGTTTCTTTAAATCATGAATTAAAACTCAGTTGGTATGGTTTTCATAACTGTTCATGTATTATTCTGAAGAACGGTCTATTTTCTATTTCTACTGGTAAATAGAAATTTACCAATATATTCAGTATCTCCAATACACAAGTGTTGTCTTCAAAAATTCAAGAAGCCAAGGAGAAAAAGTGTTTATTCTGGTTACTAGAGGTAAAAGTACCCTTCTCATCTTGAAGAAAGT
>JANHGO010004858.1:0-24091 GCA_024606505.1 Aquila spilogaster
GTAGCTGGTACTTTGGATTTAGTGTGAAAATAATGTTGATAACACACTGATGTTTTAGTTGTTGCTAAATAGCACTTGCCGCGAGATAAATTCGGCCCCGTAAGGCGATTGCCGGGCAAAGCCGCAGGCGGGGCCGCCCGTTCCGGCAGGGCCCCGGGTCACGGCGACGGGCCGGGCGGTCTCTGCACGCAGTACCCGGGGGGCGATGGCAGCTGCCCGCACTGCGAGGCCGCCCGCGGCTCTCAACGCGCACCAGGCACTGCTGGGCCCGCTCTGCCAGCGCCTGCCCGGGAGGGAGGGAGCGAACACACACAGTCCTCCGGAACGTTTCGGAATGAACAGCTGAACGTTAGGATTTTAAATGGTAGTATCATGTTTTTACATACCTTTTAAGGCTGTTAAAGAGGTCGGTTTTCCATGTTTTTCTAGACATTTTCCATCTACGTGGGATGAAATCATCCTCACGCCTCCCCTTTCAGCTGTGCTGCTATATTCAACTCCTTTGTGAAGCCTGTCGTGCCGCACCGCAGCCGCTGAAGCTGCTTTACATTGTCCTCTGCCCGTAAGTGCCTCTAATGCAGTGTGTGAATATATTACTTGTCTCCTAATCTGTATTCCTCTGCACCACACACAGGATGTTCCAAGTAAACCACATGAAAACAAGATTAAGCATTCAATCTAGAAACACAGCAGACATGCTTAGCAGGAAAGCCTGCAGGACTGCTTTCAGATCCTCATGCAAAGAACAAAAGGAGTCTGTACCTTTCCTTTGTCTCTCACATGTACAAAGTTTGAAAAGCCGGGACTACTACTTCTATTAATCATTCCAAGTTCAGGGTATGTCTGCAGTTTAGAGAACTCTTGAGTCAAGACAGTAGCGAAACGTTTTCCAAAAAGTTCAGAACACAAGGTAACAGATGACTGATTTTAGCTTTCAAATAGTAATTTAACATTTGTTTTCAATAGCGAAGGTTTAGAGAAAGCTTTAATGAAGATTCAAGACCCTCTCCCCCACCAGTACCCAAATCAATTCTCTAACTAAAGAAAAAACTACAAGGCTGAATGTCTTTTTTTTTTCTCATCCATATTAAGCAAGAGAAACCATGACAAAACCTTTTTTGATGCTCCATTCTATTTTAAAGCTATCTTTCAAAAGGAAAGTGTTTCCTTACCCTTTGCGTATCTGCTATAATTGAAGATGGAAGCAAACAGTTTGCAAGCAGAACCCCTCACAGCCTTTACTATTCCAACTACAATCTTCCTCAGTTCCACAAATTGGCATTAAAAACACCCAACCAGCAATACCCCACCACTTCAGTGAAACATTCAGCCAGGTCCTTTGACCTGTCTTCTCGTGGACAGCACAAGTTGCACATGGCTCATAACTTCAACTCCCATGCTGTCCTGCAGCATTAATACCCACCCTAAAGCCATTCAACATAGATTCTGAACATCTGGGGTCAATAATGGCCTGAAAACATTCTAATGTTAAAAGAGCATCGATATGGGGGAGGAACAAGGGTGAATCCAACATCTCCTAGACAAGCTTTAAAGAGCTACTTTCATGAAAACGGGGGGAAAAAAATCTACAAAGAAACCATTAAAACACTTTCACCCCAATTACTAAGATACTTAACTTCAATAAAGATTATTACTAAGATTATTAACTCAAACATTTTCAGACTGCCTGAAGTTCCACCCAGTAGCAGAGATCTGCCCACACACTGCAGCATCAGTCTCTTAATAAACAAAATTACTCAGTGCAATTACAGATGCAGCTTCTCACTTACAGCTCAACCTGTTGTGGTTTAGGAGGACACTCAACTTTACAGCATGAGCAGACGCACAGGAACAACCTATTACTTAGGTGTAGCACTTAATTCTTAAGCTAAATAGCCCATCCTCTACCTCCCAGAAATGAGGGCACTGCAACAGGAAGCAAGATGAAAGTCTATATGCTTACAGACTACAGCACAGAAAGACGCACACTGATGGTTTTTCACATGGAAGGACTATTCCACGAAAGTGTAAGAGAGGGCTTTTAGGCAAATTTACTTCTGGCTGCCAGTCAGATTGGGGCTCAACAGTTTTGTTGATGTTGCACAGTTCACAGATAGGCAAAAATCTAGTAATTTCAGAGTTTATGAAGAAAAATTGTTGAATGCCATCAACATTCTGCTCACAAATCAGAATTAAGGTAGGAGCATCCTGATCAAACTGAACACTTGCAAATCCAAGGCAGGAAGGAGGGAGGAAGGGAGGCTTTTTGTAGTGAAAATCAGTTCCAGTTTCCACTGGAAAATCACCAGGAAGTTTCAAGTAACACCTCACCAGTTGCAAACATACCATAATTGTGCCATAAGGTTTTTTCACGTTTTTATTTAAGTTGGAAGTTAACAGAAGCTAGTGTCCAGATGTCTGAAGTTATAAACCAACTTCTGACAGTTTTTAGAGTTCTTTACAGGTGTAAAGGGGATATTTCCTTTATTTGAAATTCTCCAGCTACATTTGCTCCAAGCCTGGCTTATTCAAAATTCTGACAGGCTTCAAAAGGCGCAAAAGCTGATTTTCCTCTCCAAATAAAAATGAGCCATCTGGCGAAGATTTACAGGTTCTAAGATCATGAAGGACCTAGTGACCCAAAACAAGAAGTTCAATCCAGGAACAACAGGCAATACTCCCTTTTTATCCAACCTATCTGTTTTAAATGCAAAGTGGGTTTTCATTATTTTTGCTTATTTGTGTAAAGCTGGATTTCTATGGAACTAGTAATTCCATCACTTTGTTTTTAATTTTGGAGTGGGATCTTAAAACTATGAAAAAGTTGCTAGACACAGAATTGCAAAAATATTTGCACTCAGAAAATGAAAAATACATCAAACATTTGTAAGTCAGTCTATCTGAATTTTAGCCAAAGACCAACTGCATTCTCCATTCAGAAATTCACTGAGTAGTGTCATTTTCAAACATTTAAATTGTAAGTCACAAAACAGCAACTCCATACAGGTCACTATGCTCAAAATATAAACATTTTTTCCAACACAAAGAATGCAAATCATTGAATTTTGATTCTAACTTGGTCGCAGACTTCCTGCCTGCATCCACGCAACTCAGCAGGCACGTAGCAGCTTTCAAGTCTGCAGAATGCGGCTACTGTGCATCTTCCTCAAAGGGGAACAGAGATTTGATGTTTATACAGTACTCTGAGATATAAGAATAGATGATTACTTTTTAAATCAGGATAGCATACCACTCTATAACAATGTTTTATTTCAAACTCTCCAGAACAGACCATTGTTCTCTCTTAGAAAAAAAAGAAAAAAAGAGAAAAATCCCATTTCTTTATAATTCCTTATATAGATCTCTTCCCTTGTTCTGTATTGCTGAAAGACCACATGAAGAAAAGATATTTTGAATGTCTGCTCCCGCTGCTTATCATGCTGAATCTAAAAGTCTTTTTTTTTCCCCCCCAAGTCAATCATCACCATAGTTACCAGACTGCAGTTCTCTGTAAGGTTTTACCAAATACTTGATCTATTTAGCATTATGCTGCAGTTCTGCAAATTGTACAACTTCATTAATTTTGGTCAGGCGTGCTTTTTTGGCAGCTTATTGCAGTATGTTCCAAGTGAGGTCTGAGTATCAAATTTCTACGTGTACAGATGAAAAAAAGTTAACTTGATAAAAGAAGTTCTCAGCAAAAGACTTTTTAGTGAGAGATACTTGAATGACTTTTCTGATCTTGTGTTGTAGTGCAAGAACCAAAAATTCATCACATTTGAATGCATTTAAGAAAATGTGTATGTATCAATGATACATTTGTTAAAATAATGCAACAAGGTTGTCCTTGATAATTGTTTTGTATTTGAATATTCAGTTAGATCTCACTTGACAAATGCACTTACACTTTTTTTTAAACTAAGACTTAAAAGCTTCAGATAATGCTTCACAGCATTATTTAAATTTACTAGGTCTGGATAACTTGCCTCAATTTTAAAAGCATGCCATAAATCTGTCCGGAAACGCTGCTAGGTGTGGAAAACTTGGTATGTTTCAAAGGATTGTAAAGAAGAGAAGCTAATGATATGCTCGTGTTCCAAATCAATTGGAACAAAGATTTGATGGTTTCAAATGAAACAGTGCAGACTCCCTGAGCAAAATAATGAGGGGACTAGTACAGGACTACATGAAGTTTGAAAGATCAGTCTTTAAAAATAAATAATAAAATGAATTCTTTGCCAATCTGTCTATTTTCAGTCAAAGAGGATTTAATGATTTTATTTTTCATAAGTAGTTCTTCAAAATTCAGCACAGAAGTATTAAGAACAGTAAAGCCTATAAGTGTGAAAGGAATTGTTTGTATTCCACAGCACACCTATTCAAAATAAGATTAAAACACAGTCATTTGATTATGAGAAAAGATGACAATGTTTTCAGTTAAAAACAGGAATACTGAAACTGATAGGAGGAATACGAATGGCGAACATAAATTAAAAAGCAGATCCTCATCTAAGAATGTTGTGAGGGGAGGGAGGGTTCCACTTAAACTGTACTATATTAAGCTTCTGTTTATTATCATCTACTTTTGAATTATTTTCTGTAGTCTAAATCTTCAGGAATAAATTCATAACAAATTGAAAAACAGCTGTAAGAAGACAAACTGCGACTTCCTTTTCTTCAAGCAAGAGAAAACTTCTTGCCTTGACTTATTTACATACTTAAAACAACTCTTCTATACAAATTATTGGGGAGAAAAAGTGAGGGGAATTACTTTTATTCATAAATTAGCACAGAAAGATGAAGTTGAAAGGATGGCATGCACTAAGGCAAAAAGCATCAGCAGAATGAGATTTCTAGAGCATTGATCCAAGTCAGTTCACTAACTACAGCCACAGTTTCCTCAGAGTTATATTGCTTAAAGATGTTTAGATAAAATTATAATATGAAATCTTAAGCATCTGCTTTAAGATGTTACACTGTATAGTTAACATGAAAATACAGCTGGTACAAATCATGACTGTAGCTGATCTGTAAATTAGTACACGGTTTTGTTTTTTTTAAATAACACATTAAAAATAACAACACCATCACAGAATAACACATTGTTCACTTATTCAGATGAAGATTCACATGTTGCATTTTGATTTTGGTGTTGCCTTTACTGCTAACTAGGAGAATGACAAACGAGCACCAAAAGTGGTGTCAAAGCTACATGCAACTGTCAACTAACCTGCAAAAAACTAACACAAAACAAAGTGAAGAAGCAGCATTTCTTTCTTACTGATTAGAAAGCAATCCTAAAGACAGGTTATCTGGCAAATTACAGGTTGCATATCAAAGCTGCACGCTCACCCAAACAATCACAAACTAGGAATGTACGTACAGTCACCACACTTCGGTTATACTGATAAAATGCATTCATAGCAGATGGCCATTTTATACTACCATGCTTCCAGTAGCTTCTTGTGTGCAGTTGTTGTATGTACAACACAAGAAATTTTAGAGTGAAAATCCCTCTCTCCTGCCTATCATCCTACCTCAACTGCTGCCCAATCATTTCATGTAAAATTTCTGGCCAGGGACAGGGCAGTCAGGGAGAAACTATGAAAATGAGTTTAGAAAATATCTTCAGTGAAACCAAAATAACTTAATCTAACCAATTCATTGAAGAGTAAGTTCAGATGGATGTGATCCTTGGTAACACCAAACAAACTTAATTACACATAAGAGGTTATAAAGGCCATTCCTCACAGCAGGATAATTTTAACTGCATTATTCATAACAGATGTCTGTCAAATCTATTCTTAAACTCAGGGGTGAATATACCATACTCTCTGTAGGCAATATATTCCATTGCTTATACAATTTCCTGTATCATCTCATCTAAATTTTCTTGGCTGCTGTTGTTTGTCTTACTGCATCTTACTGCACTTACTTATCAATACTGCATATGGAGAGCAATGTGCTTTTGCTCTCTCTGCAGCTTTCACATTTAAAAAGATGCAATTCCTTAGAGTAATCACATCTCTAAAAGGAAAACAAAACAAAACAAAAGTTACTGTGAGCATTTTAATTATAGTCATTTTTTAGGCACTTCATATTTCTAAATGCTTTCCTCTGGAATCTGTTCAAATTAGCTCACATCTTTCTTGAAGTCCAGTGCCCAAAACTAGTCATTGCATTCCAGGTATGGCCTAACTACTAGCAAAAGAAGCTAACAGACCATTTCACAGTTTACAAATGGTATTTTTACTTTCTAGCATGAGATTCACCTTTTTGGCAAGGCTACGGTATTGCCTCACATTCCATTTATTTTTGGCTACTTTATTCCCCAGAACTACCCCCAGGAGGAGGAGGAAATAGGATGCAGCGCATTCCATTTTCAATAGCAGCAAACTGCTAATGTGGCACATACCATGCCATGAAACTCTAGGAAGTGTGCAGGCTGTTGATGGCTCCCCAGCTCAGCCTGTTGGCTGTCTTCAATCTCAGACACTAAGACCTTAGATTAAAAGGTAACTAGTGCAAAATTCTGAACCCTACATCCCAGGGACAGCGCCTTATTGAATACAGCACCTAGTTTGCTGCTCCACTGGCTTGAGGCTACAGAAGAACACGGACATCACCATCTTAAGGGCAGCGACACAGAAGTTTCATGTACTTGGAGACAGGTCTTGTGCTACACACCTAATAGATGCCTGCCTCATGGATCTATGTACCTGTCCAGTCCTCTTTCTGCCCAGCAGATGAGCACCTAGCACATGTTCATAGGACAGAATAGACTTCTGCAGTGTCCCAGTTCTTACTTGAGAGCACCACAAACACAGGTCAGCCAGCTACAGCCCCTCATGGTTCAGCCTGCAGTGCCTCTCCTCTTTCACCACGCAGCAAAGAAGCAGTGCTGGAAGGTTCCTTCATTTTGCCAACTAGGGGATTACAAAATCCCATGGCTTCAGGATGAACAGGGCTTTTTGCTTCACAAGAGAAAGTTAATATTTTTTTGCAACTCGGTACTTGAAGGGATCACAAGGGATGAAACAAATATTCCAAGTCTTCAAGGCTTTAAATCAACAGTCTTACTAAAAATACACGTTCAAGGACTGAGCAAGTAAAGCTCGAAGTAGCAGTTCAAACAAAGGCTATAGGTATTGACACTCAAATTCTGACTCATCAAAAAACTCTGATAATCAAAATAATGCGGTAAAGGCAGCTTCTGAAGAGTTATCAGTGCCTTTAAAGACTGTATAATTTACACTTTCTACTAAAAGGCCAATCAAAACGATAAGGAAAATCCATTCCATCCTTCTGCAGCAGAAGAAATGCCAGCTTTACCACTTCTGATATGTGCTGATGTGTGTCAAAACTCATCCTGCCACCCCCAGGCACTTGTGTGATGTCTCAGACAGACAGGAAGCACGCACACGGTTTTGTCTGTTTAGAGCTCCACTTAATTATCATAATACTAATTTTAAAAATACACTGTACACAACTCTGCTGAGCAACAATCTGTTCACTTCTTCAGTTTCAAAAACCAAACTGTTGCAGCCAGTCCCCCACTTCCTCTCATCAAATTATCTAGGCCAAAGCTGGCTGCCTCATTTGCTCTGAAACCCTGCAATCTTGGGGCTATTACAGCTATGGTTTCTTAGACTGAAAAGCATCCCATTGTCATGGATTAGAATTTCATAATGCATTTTTCTTAGTACTTACAAAAAAAAACAACATGTAACACACCTTGTACTTAATACAGTTTCTTATTAGGTTTCTGAAATTGCAACGTTCACAATGCTTTATCTTTTAAAAGCATAGAATAGGCCCTTTAACTAAACTCAGGAGAGAAGAAAAATGGGTGTTATTAAAGAAAAAGGAATACGATTTTAAGCAAAAAATGACTCACACATGGAGTTTTTGGTATATTTGCAACCCAAAGTAAGCAACTACCTATGTAAGTAGCAACATATTAATTTGTCCTGTGTAAAATGTATGAGCTGACAAAGTAAAAAAGCAAATAGTAACGCACTGCAACAGGTCTGAATATTAGAGAAACAACAGGAAACTTCTAAAAGTATAAGAGTTTCAAGACCTAGCTAGCACAAAAGCAAGTGCATGGCCTCTTTATATTAGAAATCTGATGCAACAGAATTGTTCTGAAAGCAAGTCGCATTCATTTCCTTGTCTGTTCTTGGTAACTTTAAATGATCATCAGGACATAGTTTTGGTCATAATATAGTATCAGAAAACCAGCTAGGTAAAAAGAGTTAAGCCAATTCAATCCTTTATGCTTAAAGCCAGGTATGATGTGATGAACTCCAAGATCTCTAACCTAGGTGAGAAGTAAAAACAAAAAATAAGAAACATTAACAATTGAAAAACAAAATGTTTTTAAACCATCAAGACTTCTGACGGGTGCTACCTGCTGCCAACAGTAGTTCATTTTCTGTTCAGATACAAAACCTAAGGGGGCAGAGGGTTACAAACTCGCCATCAACCCTTAGAGAAGGCCCGCTGTTTCATGTTTCATTTGAGAGTTGCATTAACACCTTCTGAGCGTAAAAGGGGAAGGCCTTGACACTCCCAAACTCACAGGCACACAGATGTTGCCCTTCCTTTTCCATTCTCCCTTCTGCATCAGTTCTGGTACTCCTTTAATCAAAGACTACAGTGATTCAGCTCACCAACTCCACAAACAGCTATTTGTTTCCATTACTTCTGTTAAACTAGGGTGTTTGGTTTTGGGTTGTTGTTTTTTTGTTTGTTTGTTTGTTTTTAATCACTTTAATGAGCCAAATCATTTCACAGTATGATCAAACACCAGAGCGAACAAGATCAAAGGGGGGGAAACCAGTGCATAGACCACTATGTCTCAGAACTCCATAACCATCAATAAAAATGCGTAGGGTTCTTGCAAAAAATACAGAAACTTCAAAAAAAAAAAAAAAGAAAACCTTCTCCATCACATGGTATCATTTTTTCTTTATATTTACCTTTTCATTGCACACACAAGATTTCTAACTTCTCCCCCCAGAAAAAAAATTAAAAAGTAAGTGTATGAAGCACTAGCTAGATGAGGAAAAAGACATTTACTACACTGCTTGAATATTTTATTTTAAATAACTAAATTATCAGCTAACTACTTCTTCCTTACGTGATTCCCCTAAGCTAGGCTGCATCTTCCAGTGCAAGTCAGAGATCTGGGCATCCAACAGCTTCCAGTCCAACATCTCCACTAAACCCCACAAGTGGCTTTAAACTGAAAGCACTTCAGTGTTAAAGTACACACAAGGTCAAATGTAAGTTTGTATTCAAAGTCTAATCTACTTGGACAGCATTCAAAATAACAGTTTATGTTAAGTTTTATATCCACTGCACACTATTTGCAAACAAAGCAGGTATTAGCTTTTCCAGGGAAACATTTTTTTCAGATGAGAAATATTGATTCAACTGAGCAGTCTGGGGGAACAGACCGAGTGTTGATTTTGTTGTTGTTTTAGTAGGGAACTAGCAAAGCACCATTACCGCTGTATTACAAGAGCAAATATACGTATTTAATTTGTTTCGTAAAATAATGAGTCCAGAATAAACTAAGAATTGATTTCAAGATGAATTTCAAAAGTTTCAGAATTTCTCACTAAATAGTAACTTGACTTTATTCATTTTACAAATAGAATCAGTCATGTCAAAAATAACACGGTTTCACATAACATTTCAGAAGTATCAAGTTTAATGACTGCACTACAGAGAACTACCGAGATGATGATCAGTGTTGAGACAATCTTTAGAAAGCATTCCAGGAGTAGAGATCTACAGAAGAACAATAAAACTCTCCAGGACCCATACAACTAGGCAAGCATCAGGACAAGTCACTGCCTGGCACAGGGAAGGATAGAGCTCCACTCCACTGAGTTTTAACTGAAACGACAGACACTGAGGTGCACTGGATCCAGAAAGCTTTGGTTTCAGACTATCTCCATAACAGTAAAGAGATCAAAATACGAGAAAACATTCTTTCAAGTATCTCCTGAGTTCTGTATGTCTTTACCCTGGGCAACCCATTAGCACCAAGTGACATAGCATGTGCTCTCAGACACGTGCCACAGCTCCAGGAATACTGCTCCTCAGACTTTCTCCCTCCCAAGCACAGAGACTGCGGCTGACACTGCTATTAAAATAAATAAATGAAGCAACTAACCAACCAAAGGAAGACTACACTATAAGCGTTTGAGTTACACTTCTTGCAGCCAGTTTCTTCTTCAGGGTTCAGAGTTGGTGGAGATCTACTTATGCCCCATTTCAGACTAACATTAGATCAAAAGCATACAGCACAAAGATATCTTACCTACAGGAAGAAGTTATTCTTTTCACAAACTTGATTTTTGCTTTTCTCTTCTTTTTCCCCAAACAGTTGATTTACATCTCAGATCAAGTACAAGGCTCCGATTCAGTAAGATCCATCAAACACATGCCACAGAGCCTGAAGATGCACTTGAGAACACTCGCAGCAGTCTCTGCTTCGCTTTCCTCAGACAAGCTCTGTAAAACTGTCCTCAAATTTCCTCACTCACTTCAACCAATCTAGCACACGCAGACCAACAGTCTCCCTTTCGAGCTTGGTGCCAACAATAACTTAAGATTTTATTTTGCAAACCAGCCAAACTCAAGTATTTTTCATTTGTTTTGGGTTTTGGAAGATCTTTGAATTCAACTAAATACAAACTAATCCCTAGGCTTTTCCTTAAGTTTCAGTGTAACTGAATCCTTTTTTGGAACATTTTGGCAGATCTTCACTTCTGATCTGAATTGGCCTTGTATTCTAGTCAGTAACCTGCTACACACTTCAGTCTCCAGAGGAAAAGGTTACTCAAGAGCTAACAAAGTACATCTCATTTGGATAAAACAACTACTATGCTGAGAGTGCAATATTTTGGCTTAAAAATACTTAGCCCTTCTATTTGGCTTTCCTAGAATCCCCTTTGCTGCAACAGGGCATTTGAAGCCACTAACACAACTGAAAAAAAATCTGAAATGAAATTCGAAGGCAAATTAGCTAACTGGAACTTTTAAAATAAATGCAGTTAATGGCTGATTTTCTATATCTTAAAATATATACCTACTCGTGGGGGGGTATATAAATAGATACCACCTTGACCACTATTTCTTTCGCAGTATACGTTTTGGCACGAGGATATTAAAAGCGCTATTCATGATAGGCATATCTGTATGGTATAGTTTGTGAGCTCAAGCAGCAATCCTTCCTCCTCATCCCAAAGTGAAGGCTTCGCCAGCCTGTTTCTCCAAAAGACATTCCTTTTTATATCCTATTAGCACACAGAATCCTCAGTTGTATCAGATACAGGACCTCAGAGATGAAGCAAGCAACAAAATGCTTGCCTCTTCTTCCCTCAATTCCAGGAGCTGGGGGGAAAACATTCACACCATTAGACAACTGCATGCCTATGGCATATTCCGGCTGTCCAAACAAGTGCAGCTTCATTATTTCTGTTCTCAGTCCAGTACATTATTACAAGACTTTCTATTTCATAAATGCTTTTTCAATAGAAAGATTTCCACAAATCTCAAGAGCTCACAACATAATATAAGCTACAGAAGAATCTTCCTTCAATATTTTAATTAATGATTCCAGGTATTTGATGTTTTACATTCCTGATTTATATTTCAGTGACTTCTACAGAGCATCTTTTCCTATGATTTTCCCCTTTTACATTAAAAAATAAATTCTCTCCACGCTTCCTATGAAGAGGGTCATTTTTCTAATAAATGAATATTTCATTTAAAATCACAGTAGTTAGGACACAACTGGCATACACCAACTACACACATAGAAAACATCAGCAGTACCTTAAGCTTAATACTGCAGAGACAATACCTGCCTTTTTACAATTTCTGGAGTACACCCTAGAACCGCCTGTAAGCCCTGCGACAATACAGAGAAGTATCTGTATCTAGAAGGGAAGATATTACATCTTTCAAAATAGTCAAATAATTCCTCAGCTTCTTCTCCCAGCAAAAAAAAATGAAGGGGAAAGAAATGTGAGGTACCTACCACCTCATGTACATAGAAGGGGCAGAAATAAATATAAGTAATTCTAGTTACAAAAGGACAGTTGCACTAGATGAAGTTTGAAAAAAACTCCAATGCACGGTGTTCAATTTCACTTTCAAATTCTAAGAGTTACAGGTTCCTGAATAACGAACAGACCTAGTTATACCTTCACAGATCACAGAAGCAGATCTTCAGCAGAACACCAGGCACCCACAGACAACTGGTTGAAAACCTCTGCTTTAAGACATTTAGAAGACAGCTTTTGGAGCTCGGCACAAGCAAGGTTGTAGACAAGTGAAATATGAGCATGAATACACACACATGCTCTAATCAGAAGTGTCCAAGCAGCACTGACACAGATTCAAATCAAGTTCAGCCTGCTGCTACTGAAGAACAGTTGGGTAGGCTCCCATGTCAAGAAGAGTAGACAGTAGATGAGTTAAGAGCATAACTGTATAACCACATAACCAATTATTTGAGCCTTGAAGAGTAAAGAAATGAAATTATTTTCTGTTAAGTCCACTAATGTCTTTTTTAAACCAGCATCTCTTGGGCCACTGTTGACATATCTGCAACTATGCAGAATATAGATGTGTTAACTAAGTTGGGCACTGAAAGTAGCTTAGCTGGGGCAGCACAGAAGTTTGTAATTAAATACTTCATGCAACCCTGCAAAAATTGTGAAAAATTGTGAGAAAAAAGGAATAACCTCTAATAGATTAACTTACCCAAATGAATCAAATAATTCATATTTCAAACTTTGCTTCCTGTGTGAGTCTAAGGAAAGAATCAAGACTATCTCAAAATTTAACTTTTTTCATGCCTCTCTCAGTCCATAGTTTCCTAAAAAGATGTGCTTCTTAATAGTGTCATCAGTGTTTCACTACATCAGGATTATGCCCCAACGATCTGCTTCTTATCCGGCATGTTCTCTGGGCACAGATCTCAACAGATAGTCAATTTAAACACCCAGACCAGACAAGAGAAAAACGTTTCTCCACATACCTCAATAATGCTTACTTATACCACTGGTCAGTTGTGTAACCTCTAAGATGAAACAAGAGCTGTCCAGAGACTTACACACAGACTTGCATACAGCACTAACACTTTCTACAACTCTTTAAATACACTACTTACATGGGGATTATAAACTATTTCTGTATCCACATCCGTTCAGAGTGAATTAAGCTGCCTTCAAATCTCAAAAAAAGTTGCTAATAAGCTGAATTCATCTTACATGTATTTCACCTTATGACTGATACTAGAGTTCAATGAAGACAAATACTGGCTTAAACTTTTCAGAGGCCGTAGTTCTGGCCAACATCAGCACCACTGGTGTCTCGAACGTTTTCACCCTTACAAAGAAAGACAGGTAAATTCAGAATGTAAGAAGATGTTATTTCAAAACCAGCTACTAAACTCTGTGATATAGCTTCTGGAAGTAGACAGCCACGCAAGTCATCTGCATATCCCACCTCACCTGCATCAATAGAAACAAAATCTACATCTACCTTCAGAAGACATATGTAACTCAGTACAATTTTACAGGGGTAAAAAGAAAATACAACGGAAATATTAAGTCCGTAATCTTTATTTTTTGCCCTCCTACCTCCAGCCTCATACAAAACATGCATTCCTTTAGAGTTATCTTCCGTGAACTAATTTTATTATCTCCAAACTTGTAAGAACACAGTTCTTAACTTACAGAAATCTAACAAGAATAAGCACTTGTACAAACTCCTCACACATCTCAACACATTTTCTGAAAATACTAGACAGAACAGATTTGCTTCATTGGTAACAAGGATATTATCAGCAAAACGGAAGTTGCCCATTTCTCTTTTTATCCCTCTCCACAACAGTATTTGTCTTCCAGACAGAGGAAGTTCTCCACCTAAATGTAAAGAACTCAATATTCAAGCTTTGGACTTGCAAAAAGAGATTTGGGGTTTTAAAAAGAAGCTAAATATATCCAACGCAGCAATATCCAAATTGGGGATGCAAGCCTTTCCTGTTTTACTAACTTCTACTATTTGAAAACCCATCCAAGATTTTTCCATCAGTAAAATACCTGTAGCAAAACAAGAATATGTACATTAAAAGTAACATAGATACTAAAAAAAGAAAAATAATTAACCACTTGAAGGCAAGTTTAAAAAGAGAATTATCAAGTAGTGCATAATTTTGAATAGCTTTAACATATTTTAGATGTAAGTGTGCTACACAGAAAATGAGAATTCCACCCTAGCACTATAAGAACAGTGCATACAACTAGCATTCTGCTATGTTACCTTCCAAAAGTCAACATGTTGAAGGACCTAAAACACAGATTTCATACCTTTTATCTAATTTAACTACCCAGAATGCTTCAGTTTCTTTGGCTACCCATTGCTGCACCTGTTTCCAAAACATCTTCAGCTGGCTTAGCCCATGACTAATGGCAGCCATTTCCAAAGAGTAGCTATTTAAGGAAAGATTCTTGCTACGATTCTACAAAACTCCTCAACACGCTAAGGAGTAAATACTAATATTTTTGAACTTGTATAGATGATATAAGATTATATGCACTGCTTTCAGATACACTGAAGCTATTCAGTGAAGCCCAGTTATTTATTAAAAGTCTTTAAGCCTCTTATACTAAAACCTTCATTTTTCTTTTTAGCCTCTTTTCAAAAAGTAACATTTAGGATTATTGATGTGAAAGAGAAAAAAAAAATCTATCCAAGTATACTGTATCTCAGCAATTTTACTGTTACTCTCCTGCAAAACCTCCCTGGCCTCATAAGTTCAACAGGAGGCCTCCCAGAAACCCTCCTCCTGCTACCCAGGAGAATGCAGAGTTCTCACAGCACTAATACCCACACATCCCTCAAATCAGCAGGTTATATCAGCAACATACGACAATGAAATTGTTATTAGTTATTTTTAATAATCCTTTTCCACAACCATAAGATGACCATCAGTGAGAAAGAAATTCTGAGACATGCAGCTCAAAGAACAGATGTCAACTTCCAACACTGTCAGATGACTAATGAGCCTTCGTCCCATCCTCGCTTTCACAAAAATGCTGTGTATCACCACTGCTGGTGGAGGCACACCTACCTACAGAGTCTGCACAGGCCGTTCCAAGCAGCTGACGTTCTCGTTCATGTGCTTGGCTGGAATGCTCTTTAAGTGGTTGTGAAAGCTGTATACAGAGAAACTGCCAGGCAAGAAAAGAGGTTGCAGTTCCTTTGAGACAAAGTTTTCTTGCGAACACAGGGCATTTGCAGATAGCATTCAGGTATTTCAGTGTATTTTCTTTTTTATTTGCAACTTGAGTTTTGAGCAAGTATCATAAGAATTATGCAACTACAGTAGTAAGACAGCAAACCTCTGGAACTGTATCTGGAGATGTGTGGAGCCGAGCACCTATGGCTCACTGCTTTCTCTTTTCTTGATATTTCTATCATGATAACAGAAACTGATTTGCTTCCTTAGAACTACAACAAAGTAAATACAGTACACACATCTAGAGCAACTTGATCAGACCATCTCAGGTACCATGAATGACTTTTATTTCACACCATAGATGCTATTCTTGATATTTATTGTCAGACCATAATTAAGATTTTATTACACCATTTCAAATATCCAGTTAAATGCTGTTGTGCAACTGGTCATTCCAGGCAGAAAAGAGTAGGATTGTTCTATATTTTAATGCAAAGTGTCGTACGTATACCTGTTTTACTGAACTGAACTCAGTGATACCAAACAGATGCAAATACATATATTTGTACACATTGATACATACATAATATTTATTTTCTATCCAAAATCAACCTTCATATCATTTAAAGACGACCTACCAGCACCCAAGTTGCTATATAGATGCTACTAACGCCATGTACACTACCAATGGGGAAAACATAGTGTGAAATGTGTATATCCCCATATGACACTTCTATTGATACACTACTATTATGTTGTCATCACAAGATGTTTTTTTCTCACTATGTAGAATGTAACTAAACCAGTTCAGTTTACTTACCTCTAAAAACCTGAATCACCCTACACCAGAAAGTGTATATATGCAAATATACACTCAGTATTACCCAAGAAAAGTCAATGTATTAAATAATTAAGAGACTAATACAGTGAAGTTTGTCCATACGTTTTGACTACTGTGAGGCCAAATAAACTAAAATCAGAATATCAGCTCAACAGCCAAAGGGCTATCAACAAAAAAAGAATGAATTTCCAAAACCAGACATCTAGTATCTATACTAATACTTCCTGGAGCCTGATGTTAAATTATTCCAGGGAACACAGTTAAAATACCAGCTCCAGCTGGAAAATCTGTTTCAAAACAGATCAAGAATAGATTCTTTTTACCTTCCAGTCCATGTATATAACACTGTCCGTCACCAGGCAACAACATCTTTTGTACTACTTGACTTTTAGGAATGTACAAAGCATACTATTAGTAATCTGTAAGTAAATGAATGAATCTAAATTTAAATGTCTCTTAACCTGCCCAACATTGCAGGAAGATCAGCATGAACTTCCTACAAAGACAGAAACATTACACAGCTACCCCTAAATCACGTCCTGCAGGTAAATTCATGTGCACTGAAAAATTTCTGCAACACCAAGTCAGAATAAGTCTGCAGTCACAAAATGGTAATGATTTGAAGTTAAATTATTTTCTCCATTTTTGCCTCTGTTCTAGGCAGCAACATATTGGTACACATCGTACTCTAGTTTTTAAACTATAATGCATTCCTACTTATGCTCAAATACTTTGCTATTTTCCTCGATCCACACTTAGCATGACAACCTTGCAATGAAATTAAAGTGGAAATTTATAGAGTTATCACCATGATCTCAGAACTGCTTTTTAAATTTATGGAAGCAAAAAGATTAAGTATCTACTTTTTTCCCCTAAGTTCAGATATTTTATTTGAGGTAACAGTGGTTTAATACTACAGCATCATCTATTTTTCAATAAGTAGCGCAGCAAAAGAAGTTACAAAGTGGAAATACCTATTTCATTAGAAATCTCTGAATTCTGAAATGCTGGTGTAACAGCTACTAATTTCTAAAATATCTCAGCCCTTCATTATTTCTCGTAAAAGAAGGTATGTAGTAGTGACCTACGTGTCACAGCATTAACAGAAAGATTAAGCTAACATTCTTCCACTAACACACATACAAGATACTGTAAGGTCTATCTTTTACATTTATAACTTAATTTAAAGCATTCTTTGTGAACTCAGAAGAACATATTCTATGTCTACCTTTAGGAAAACAGGAAGTGGACTATTTTAAATGTATAAATAAGAAATTCAGTACTACCAGTCTCGTACTGAGAAAACGGCTGGAAATCCAAAGGAAAAAAATCATCACAGTAGATCAGATCACATCACCTATTTCATTCAATCTTCTAACACCTTCTAGAAGACATGGACTTCAAGCCTACAGAAAAGAGCAGCATTCTAGCTGGTAAGGAAGCCAAGAAAAACCTCTATGGAAATTTCACATCTAGGTAATTTACAAAATATTTAGCTTAATTACTAGAAACTACTAAGTTGGCTGAGGGATTGGACAGGTGTGTTCACAAGCAGTTTAAGCCACTTCGTATCAGTTTGGGTGCTTTCCTCTCCTTCCTTCTTCTGTCCAAATGCTAGGGTCATGGACCTGCTGTAACTGAAGAGCATATATATCAGATTGTTGAATTAATTTCTTTTGGTTCAATCTACCTTAGGACCATACAAATGGACCTGTTGGCATAAAAGACAGCAAGAATCAACAGTCAGGAGTGGAGAAGGAAGAAAAGACTCTATTCTTCTGTACAAGCTCATGAAACCAAATCCTTTGTCGTAGGCTGTTAGGGGACAAATTAACAGACTCAGTAATGAAAAAACACCAAACTCTCCTGTCCAAGAACAGTGTTACTCACCAGTTAGTCCAACCAGTACAATCCCTACAACGACAAACATCTATTGAACTAGTATGTTCGCATCCACATTTAGCTTAAATCACAATTGATAAGAACATTACTCAAGACTGTCTGCAGAAGCCACCAAAGACTCCATAATTTGGGAAATAAGGATGCCTGAAGGTCTTTTCTTCAGCATACTGACATACACTCTTCACAGCGCAGGGCATATGCTACCTCAAAGACAAGAGCAATGGGAGCAAACGATAACTCTGGGTAAACTAGACATTACTACTGCTTTTGCTCACAGTAAGGCAAATGCCTTCTCACAGTTGGGTACTTCAATGTTTTGCTTAGCTTGCAAGAAAAGCCTTCACAGTGCTCCCCCACAGGGTCAGGGAAATCCAGAATAGAGCTCCATAAGCAATTACAGTTAATGTATACTAACTCAGAAAGTCACCAGTGCACAATGGTCGCACAAAACACAAGCTGATCACATCAGTCCTAGTTTTCTACAGGTAACTCAGCAACACCCTCCACCACTCTGCTTCAACAGTTTCACAGCTGCCTTTCCAGAGCTTGCCTACAAACATTTCTTGCTAAACAGGTCATGACTGCTTTATATGCTGGCTTCCAAGTTGGAGAAATAAAAAAAAAAAAAAAAAAAAAAGAGGCACACAATAGCTCTTTATTGAATTTCTTCCCTGCTTCAAACTATTCTTTGAAAGGAAAATAGACATCTTGTTAAGGATAGAATATCAAAGTGGCCTGCAGTCTTTTCCATACTTGAATTACTTGAAAAATCCTCTCACCTCATCTTATCCAACTAAAAAAAGTATGGCTTTCCATCAAAATCTTTTAAAACAATTATTTTAACACTTCTTAATCACTAACATTTACTTTATGCATAGGAGTAAACAAGTTTCCTTATTCCCCTGGAGGCATTTTGAAATCTTCTAAGAAGTCTTTAAGGAGTAGTTCAAGATCTATGTTTATTCAGATTTGTACACTTTTTGAGAATTGCTGAAAGGCCCATCATAGTAGCTGAACTGCAAAGAACATACTACTGTATTTCTCAGCAGGTTAACTACTGTCAAGTCCAGCGCTGATAAATAATCTAGCACATAGATGGCTCTGCACAGCATTAGGGTTCCAAGTAAACTTAAACTCGGTCTCTTCCCGTAAAATCTATTTCTTACATTTTTCAAAAGAGATCTCAAATGCTCTACATTTTATTTTTCAGCCTATTATAAAACCATGTATTTCTGTAGGATTTAAATGAAAATTTGCAGCTAATTTGAAACAATGGTACTGTTTTCACCTTTCTTGAAGTTTTTTTTTAGTTTATGTGACCAGTGAAACATTTGGGCTAAGTGTTTGACAGTGTTTTTAAAGCTCCATACATCAAAAAGATTGCATTTTGTTTTGAAAGACATTTCAACTACAATGAAGAATTTATTTAAAAATACATACACGGCATACTTCTGCACTAGATGTATATAACACTTGTAGTTTAAGATTACAAAGCAAATTGAATAACCATCCTAAAATGTCTAAGTAAACATATGCACATCCATTACTCTGGCTGCTAACATTTTTCTTTGACAGTATCCTGATACAGTAGCGCGGCTGCTGTGAGACTCTTGATCCAAAAATCCTTCAGTGAGTTTCTAGATAATAATACAAAACAAATCAACTTCTCCAATTGTCATAGTTTGTTACCACTTTGGTCTTCTCAGCCTAGCAGCCTTTTTTTCCACCAGGTGGTCTAATTAACTCTGGAGTCCTTACCAACACATTCAGCTACAGAATAGACACACACTAAACACACACATTTGAATTCCAGACTTCCACGATATTTAGCCACTGTAAAATATACTAAGACTGGCATTTCAAAAGTGCAAATATCCAATTTCAAAATAGCTTAGATTATTCCAACGTGACTTGTAATTACTTAGTGCAAGCGGTGTTTGCTTTCTTTTCTACATAATTATGCAAGCATGAGGAAGTCAATAACTGCCTCTGATCACTTGTTCAAACTGGAACATCAGGACAGAATTTAAGATCAGTTTTCACAGTGCAAAAACAAATGACAGGGGCAAACCACGTCTAAAGACTTACCTGTTTTCATACCTCCAGCATAAAAAAACTATTCGCAAGGTACTCCTCCTCTACAATTGTCTCTTTCTGCTGCAATTCAATTAGTTAACCAGAAAGTGAAAGGTCACTGCATTCCATGACTAGTTTCCAGCCTGCGTAAGAGCAATAGGACTTTCAGCTGACTTGTGCATGAAGTTGGAAATTGGAGACTGAAAAATTTACTAGATACTTCACTTTTGTCCTCTGCCATCCTGGCAGAGAACAAGAGCAGCAGACTGCCTGGCTCTAAGGGAAAGCGATTACAGCATCAGTGTGCACTAATGATCTCTGCTTAGAGCTAGAGAGGTCACTAGGAATACTACTGAAACCAAAATGTAAATAAAGGATGAATTAAAAACAAAACACGCCACAAACCATACATGTTGCTTCCTTCATCTGTCAGTGTAACAGCTTTGAGCAAGCACTCAGGAACATCTAGAGCCACCAGATAATTTTTTATCTACAACCACTAAATATTTCATACTTCACAAAATGAAAAACTTGAATGTGCAAATAGCATAAAAAAACATTTAAACCATCATCCCAGATTGCTTAATTCATAGTGGATTACTCTCGCTTCTGGGACAGTTACTATTCTTATCACCAGTCAGCAGTGAACTCTTTAACTACAGCAGGTATACTACCTTCATTCATATATTTAAATTTCAAGCAAATACCATAGTAGATATTAAAAATCTCTGGAGCATTTACAATAGCTCTTAGTACAAATCAACAGTGAAACTGTTTCTTTTTTTAAAGACAGACACTCTGCTTTTCTGAAATTTACTTCTTGACTTCAGGAAAGAAAATAAAACAAGCTGGAATAATGTTTTTATATGCATTTTGCAATCTACTTAGTAGACAGTAATTGGGTGGCATACAGTTAGCTTTTAAATAATCAAACCTGCAACAATTCCACAAGCTTCTATAGCATACTTCATGCTTTAGAAGACATTATGTAGAAAGTACCTAAGTTTATCAAGAAAAAAAAAACTTCACAATAAAATACAAATCATCCTAACCATCACCCTAACCATTATCTACAGAACTGCATTGTGTGCAATTATGCCAAGATCTGTATATTTCCCTTTAAGACATACTTGAAGATATTTTAAGACCGTCTTCAAATGTTCTTTGCAGTCCATGGTAGGACTACTTAATAGGATAAAGTTACTAATTTATACAAGGGACTTTATCTACTTGGATTAAGTTGGGTTACTGTGGGGAGAACAATTATGCCAGTGGCTCTGGAGGTGGTAATCGCTTAGCAGGCAACAGCACCCCTCTGCTGTCTCAGAGGGTTCTGAAACAAGAGCAGGAGTGACTTACAGCTTTCCATCAATATGACTTGGCATTCTTCCTAAACATACCCCACCGTGCTTTACAAAGCACAATAAACGTTCTAGTTATACTACGTAGATTGGAAAAATGACTCTGTAGAGCTAAATGAGTTGTTCAAGTTCACCCAAAGTGACAAAGATACAGACTCAGACCACAGTTATAATGCTTCATGCACTGGAACACAAAAACTCTGCACCTGAAAGAATGACCTCGGCACCAATCAAACCACAGTGCAGTCTGCACCAGTGTGCAGTCAGCAGCCTCAAACTAAAGCCAGGCCTCAAAGCGTTACATTCTCTCTATGCCAAAGTGTCCTTGATGCATACACTTCAGTACCTCAAAAACTAAATGCAGGCAAAAACACAGACATCTATTTAAACAGTATCTGTACTGTTGCAGTACTGGTGTAGTACAATCAATGTTACTTTGTGATGACATCAACAGAAAGCCAGTAGATTTTTCAAGGCTCTCTCTCAACACTTCTTACTGGACTCACTTATATCCTTGCAAGATTAGAAAATTAATTACAGATTTAAGCTGTGATGCACTGTATTATTACTGAAATCTTAAAAAACAGTCTTGGAAATACTGCTGTATTGTAGACATTTCTGTTGAGCTACAATTCCATTAAAAGTTTCAGTGTAACCAGTGAATAAAGTTTCAGCAGAATGACTTATGGATAAACCTCACTTAACCTTACATGGCACAGTAAACAAAGCACTTACAGTTACCTCGAGCATATATGAACTCAATGCTACACACAAATGGCAGACTTAACATCAGCATTTGAACAGCCTGGCAGAAATCACCAAGATTTTTAAAAACAAATAAAAATGCAACAGTAGCAGAAATCTTATCAAAGAACTAATACACTAGGACCGCTGTTTGTTTTTAATATATGACTACTGACAGGTTTCTCAATTCCCTACTTAAAATCCCTGTTACTACATGTGTGATTCTGGCTGAAGTGGGCGCTATCGCTATTGCGCAGAGCACTTTGTACTGCCACTTGTGATCCAACCTCCTCATCCTCCAAACTCTCTCCCTATATTTATACGGCTCTATAATCAGAGTATCTGAGCCTAATCTCTATGGTAACTGTGGGATTTGTTTACATGGAAAAAGAATATTAGAAATGTATGTAAATTTAGCTGTCATTTAAATAAGTGTTTTTCCTTCCAAGGAGGGAAAAAAAAACAAAAACAAAAAAAAACAGCTCCCTATGCTGCCTCTTGCTTCCATCTCCTACAACCCCAGCAGGCAGTGAGCCACATTTAGAAAGCTCCATATCATACTCCATCAACAGCCTGGTGGTGTACATTCATCAACAGTTTACTTTAAGGAGGAGGATGCATGCAGGATTTTAGACCTGCGTACTCGCTCAAGAAAAAGCACAGAGAGTGCAGCTAAAACATGATATATGCATATATATTTTAATACACTGACATTGAGTCATCAAAGTGGAAAAAATAAAAAAGGAAGAAGGAAACCCGCATACTGGACCTTTAACAGCTCTATAGTAAGACTCAGTTTGCTGCTCAGCAGCTCAGATCAATCTAGAAATTAAAACGATCCGCACTGCTTACCATTTCCAGCAGCAAACAGAGTTCTAGGCACATATTTTACATAACGTTCATTCACAGACAGCAGCACAACTCCAATAGCACAAGACCCTATACGCTGACTTCCCTTTTTTTAATAAATACCAACAAGATGATGTTACAGATCTCTGATACAATTATAAGATTACTGATATTTTGAAGCAAGATTTACCACAGCCCAGCAAGACCGGGATCTGGATTACAGATCCTGGTGTGACAGTACTATCAACAGCATTCGCAGTGAGACACCATCAGCAAAATGCCAGAAACCCAACAACCGCAGCTGTTACACACTGCTTTGGGGTACACTGATCTTTTCCGCACAGAGTAAATCACACTATCCCACCAATAGGGTTTGTTTCCTATAAAACTTGCAGGATGCATCCGAAAGAAACAGCCCAGAATGAGCAGCAGTGATGCACGTGAATAGCACGCAGCACGGAAAAGAAGACTGGAACCTGTTTGAAACCTGCCTGCACCTTACAGCGATCATTTCACTGCAGACAACCTCTCACAAGCACCCTCCCTGCTGACACCAAGATCGTTCATCCAGCAGAACTCCGATTAAAGAGCAGAAAGTGAGGCGGCCCCCGTGCAGCCCCCGTGCCCGGCACTCCCCCGCCCCGCCGCTCTCTCTCGGGCGGGTGACCGTCCCCGCTCCGCCCGCAACGCGGCCCGGCAGCCATGTCCTCGCTCTCCTCCGAGCGCTGCTGCCGAGGAAGAACGGCCCCTCCGTTCCGCGGCTCCCCCCGCGCCGGGGTCCGGACAGACAGACAGACGCAGTCAGGCGGGAGGGCCCCACTCCGCGCAGCTTCGCCCCCCCTCTCCAGCTCCCGGCGCAACACGAGCGGCCGCGTTACCTTCATGATGAGCTCAGGCTGCGGTAAAACCCTCGGCGGGGGCTGAGCGGCCGAGGCCGGACCTAGAATTGAAAACAAAGCGCTGAGAGCCCCTCCGGCCGCTCGCACCGGGGGGACGCCACCGGGCCGGGGGCTGCCCCTACGGCTCCCCCTGCCCCCCCGGCCCCCC
>JANHGO010004859.1:0-24089 GCA_024606505.1 Aquila spilogaster
CTACACCCCTTATGCCAGCATCAGCCTACACATCACACCAAGGGGAGGGTCCTGTCACGTCACATCCCGATGCCCCCCGATGCACGCCTAATACAACACCCTCCACTTCTGCAAATAACCTCTGATGTCTTTGACAATTCTCTAGACTTGTTCCTTTCTTTCCCCTGCCACCTTCCCATGGCTTTACTCAAGATATGGCATAGAATCATAGAATCATTAATGTTGGAGAAGATCTCTAAGATCATCTTGTCCAACCATCCAGCTACCACCAATGTTGCCCACTAAACCACGTCCCTAAGTATCACATCTCTGTGGTTCTATGACAGGAGAGCTTTTCTTATGCAACTCTGCATCCAGTCATTTTGGTCATGTCACCCTGTTCAACTGATTTTTTCCCTCAAGTGTATCTGTAAAAAAGTGTTGAGAATAATGAGTCTGTAGAGCAGAGGAACTTCTACTATGGGGGGAATTTTTCCTCTTGCCTCCAGCCTACATCGGCAGTGAGTACACCTCATTCTAGGCTTGCATTTGTAACCACCTGTGTCTTCACTCTGGATTGTCTTTGCTAGGTTTTCTGTGCAAAGATCTTGCTTGCAGGCACTAACACTGCTGTTGACCTTCCTATCTCACACAAACCACTCCAATTCTCTTACAGCCTTGAAAACCAGCATCTGTGTAGACACATAGCAAGTTTAAAACTGGCAGACTATTCTGTACCCTTAATAATGTACTTCTGGGCTCACTTAGTCTCAGCTGCAATTCTGCAGTTTGGTGATTGTGTAACTCAAAGGTCTATCTTGAAGGTCCAAATTTGAGGGCTTCTCTGCTAGTTGAGGGCTGTTGGACTGCTCTCCCAGAGCCCTCTGGTGGCAATGAGGGAGAGCCACGAGAAGGCTCTTGCCTTCCTGAAAGACGAGTGGACGCTGAGAGGAGCCCTAGATGGGATTTGCCATGTTACAATGGCACACTGGGGTCTGAACTCAGAGCTGACCTCAACAGATGTATCTCTGTTTGGACAGAGTAGAAGTGTTTATTCCACAGACTGCCTGATGCAAGACTCAAAACGGTTTACTGTTCATAGAATCACAGAATATCCCAAGTTGGAAGGGACCGATAAGAACCATGGAGTCCAACTCCTGGCTCAACACAGGACCACCCAAAAATCAGACCCTATGTCTGAGAGCTTTGTCCAAATGCTTCTTCAGCTGCGGCAGCTTGGGACCATGACTCTAGAAAGCCTGTTCCATGCCCACCACCCTCTGGTGAAAAACCTTTTCCTGATATCCAACCTGACTTTCCCCTGACACAGCTTCATACCATTCTCTTGGGTCCATCTTGAAGGACTGAGACAGATCGGATGCAAACAGGCCTTAGCTGTGGTCAGTTCACAAGATACACAACCATCCTTTTCACCCCATCAGTTAGATCTAGGCAAACAGTTACCTGTTCGGAGTTGCTCATTACAATCCTGAATATTGTGTGGTCCACTGGAAGGATTTCTTGCTTTGGTCTGTTTTGCATTGTTCACAGCAGATAAATGGTAGAGCTTTTTCTAATGTCATTTCAAATTACTTCAGAGATTTCCAGACTGTGCTTGTCTCCAAAGGAAGGTGTGTGTGCAAACTGATCTGTTGTATTTGGCTTCCTTGCACTCTGTCTGGCCAGAACACTGACACTCTCAGTACAACAGATTATTGCATTAAAGATGCGGGTTTGCATTTATTTTTTATTATATATATTATACTATATTATATTACTTTACATTAATCATGTTATATATCACACCATATAATATACATTAGTGGTGCTTACTTATCTAATAAAAATGTAGATTTAATTCATAGGATTTTATATGATTTTATTTCACAGGATGGAGGTATGTGATAACATCCTTACATTATTTAGTCCTTTCATTACCTAGTCCAGCCTCTATTAGCTGAAGAAATTCTGTCAGCATCTAATCTTGGGAGGGAAGAAATTTAATATTTAGTAGAGACAAGAGGATAGATTTTCCACATAGCATATCACATTCTTCCTCTTGAATCACAGTTTCTTTTTCTTTTGCCTCTCCAGGAATGCTAGGTATAAGACAGACAACAATGCCGTCAGTGCATTTCAAAGCCCTGCCTTGATGTTTATAAAATCACACTGACAGCTCACATTTGGTCTGAGTTCCTCTGCAACTCCCCTGATACTTTTCTGCAGTACTACTCAGACAATTTCCATTCATAAAAAGATCATAGATTTCATTCTCACAAGATCTTTAATTACATCCCTCTAGCTCAGCAATGGGAATTTGACTTTTCTAAATAAAAGTGCTACACCTGTCTTTTATCGTATTTTACTCTTGTTGATTTCAGACCTCCTCTCCAGTTTGACAGATCATGCTGAACTTCTAATCCTTCCCATCAAAGCACTTGTGATCTGCCCCTGCAAATTACGAGGGCTGCTTCTAAAGTAGTGTCTATGTGGGAGGCATGCAGGTTCTTGTTCATTGCTAGTGAAAATGCACGGCTATGGTAGTGACTGTGTTGGAAAACAGTCTTCTGTAGCAGAGAATTTGCCCTATCGAATAGTGTTATTTTGCTCTTTGTAGCTGTTGCAGTTTCCACGGAAATAAATAGGAGGCATTATTTTCCTAACTAGCAAGCTCCTTGAGTTCAAATAGTTACTAGAATTTTCAAATTGCAATTGGCATGGGATGCACTCCTTGGAGATGCATCTGTGAAGCCCTTACATTTTGACAGTTTGACAGCGAACCACTGATAACTATCCTCTTCTTTTCCTTTTTAATTTTTTTTTTAAAGGACATTTTAACAAGAGCCTGTGCTATGATTCCTGACTGTGATTCTGAGACTATCATCTGGGACAACCTTGAAACATCTTCTGCCAAGGTGTATCACACTTATGACTCTGCCCTGATCCCAAGGCCAGTTGCCATGCCACAGCAGAAGATTATATTGACTTGAGATAATATCCTTTTGATAAACCCACACCAGCCTTAAATAAATTGAATATTTGCAGCACTGAAATGTTCCAGTCATTGCTGGTTGCATCCAGCATCCATTGTTGATGGTCCTTGTTCATCAGGCTGTTTTTTCAGCAAATATTCTGGTGGAAGTACAACTTCTGTTTTTAACCACGTCCAGTTCATACATGAATTATATGGTAGGACGAAAGCAGAGAACAACTGATCTATTGATCACCCATAGGATGTCCACTTCTTGCTCCCCATCTCCACCAACGAGAATATCTCTACAGAAAATTGTACTTTTGGCATCAAAACCCACAGCAAAAAATACACCTGAAATAGTGCAAGCTTGGCTATTTCATCCTGCTGCAACTTTCCAAGGCAAGAAGTCTTTTTTTTCCTTGTTATAAAGGGAAATAATTCCTATCCTTCCATCTGTTAGTGAGTGACAGTACCCTAATAATGCACAAAACCATACCAAGACAGAGGCATCCACTGCACCAAAAAGCACTTTTCAGAAAATAGAAATAAAAAAGATCTTTCCATTTTCACAATACTAACTAAGACATGAGGGGAACTGGTTTCTAGTTCTCTTCTGTGAACCAGTGTTTCCCTTTTTTCTGCTAGATTCAGGGAGCTGTACGAAGCTGTTGTGTGCTGATAATTAAAACAAAAGTAATTTTAACTTGATTTAACCTGATAGCCAAGTCTCAAAAAGAATGAAGAAGCTGTAATACCCTCCTGTTCTGTTGCTTAGAGATTTGCTAGACTTTGGATGGTCATTTTGTTTGCTGGGTACCTATCTAGGAGAAATTTTTGGAAATTTTCCCAAGAAATGTCCAGCTGTTTGCAAGAACAAAGCCAAGGACTGATCAAGCCACTTGCCAGCTTTCTAGCCCACAAGGTTACACTTTGATCCACCACTAATGCTTTCCTTCCTCTACCTGCTGCCACAGCTCTAATCAGGAAAACCTGGGGAGAGGAGCAGGAATTTTCTGCAACAGTTGGGACTGCATCCTCACTGCCAAGATGGGATCACCTCCAAACCACCATGCATCATTGCCCTTTTTCTTGAAGTGACAGCTCTACATCTCTGCCTCCATGGGCGGTTGGGAAGGATAAAGAGATCTCAAGCATAGGCTGCCAAGCAAGGGGCTTGTACTGCCTAAAGATGTTCACGAGCAAGTTTTACACAGAGACCTAGCCACAAAGGAAGCTGGAAGTGTGTCTTGCATCTCTGCCAGCAGGTGCCATGCACTGCCTAGTGTCCCATCTGCTCATGGAGCTTATTCTGCCTTCAGATGCACTGCTTTCTTCATCACCTGCTCTTTCATCATTGCCTTTGACATCAGCAATGTGTAGACTGCCTGCGGGAGCTACTGGGTCTGTTCGCCATCTGTGCCGCCTCTGAGACACTTGGACATTGTTTCATTTATTAAGTGCAGTTGAGATTTCTTGAGTAAGTTCAACACTTTTTGATAGTAAATTGCTCTTGATATCTCTTGGAGGCACTTTGGTCTCCTTCAATGACTTCTTGCTCTTTCTGTGCATGACGTTCACCTGTTCTCCTTTCCATTTCATCAGTCCACATTTGATGACAGAGCAACCCCTGAGTCACAGCATTACTTTTCTGAAGAGTGCTTACTATTTATTGGCACTGGAACAGGCTCCTCAGGGCAGTGGTCATGACTCCAAGCTGCCGGAGTTCAAAGAGCAGTTAAACAATGCTCTTAGACATAGGGTTTGGATTTTGTGTAGTCGTGTAGCAGGAATGCTAAGTCAGGATCTGAACCAGTGATAGAGCACCTGGTGAGAAGGCAGGGCCAACCCAGGGGAGCTCAGGTGCATGCAATGTACCTGATTGACCAGAAGGGGTGGAGCCAGGATCCAGCCCTTCCCAGACCTCATTTAAGGGCTGGCAGCGGAGGTGAGGGTATCTTGCTGGAAATCCCTGCCTAACTGATGCTTTCCAAAGGTAAGTAATTTTTCTTCCTTTGTTTCTGTGTCCACAGCTGCTACACTTGGGTTTGTTCTCATTTGCTGTAGCCTAGGATTGTACTGCCCTGTTACTATTGCTGTAGTTTCCATCACGTTATAGCATTACAAGACCTGTGTGGAGCTAGCGGTTGGACTCAATGATCTTTGTGTGTCTCTTACAGCTTAAGCTATCTTATAAGTCTATGATTCCATTTAGGTTAAAAAAAAAAGTGGACAAGCTTATATTTAAGATAATGCACAGAGAAGGAGAGAAGAGTAACAAATGAAAACAAAGTCTGGAAATGCTTTCACTTATCCAACTTCTACAGACAAAACTAAAGCAAAGTTAAGTTCTTCTAATTTGATAAAAATACAGAGTTGGGCAAATGTATCACTTGGTCTAAAACCAGATTTTGCCTCCTGTCTTTTCCCCGTTGGGGATGACAGATTTTTCTTGAAATTATCTGATCTCTCCTAAGATTCCCATCCTGGCTCCCTTAATTCTTCTTCTCCTTCCATATACGTATATATTTTATTCAGAGATTTACTCTCAACTCTGCAGCTCTCCCACCACATCAACAAAGTTAAAATGATTCTCCCAGCTGTTGCGCTTCCATAGGGAATCACAAGTGTATTTTACATTGTTGGTTGGGACTGCATATTCTTTATTTTTCCTTTTCCAGAGAATGCATTCTCCATTTGTGTCATTCTTCAATTGTGTATTAGCGTTCAGGTGCTGAGCTGGTGAACTCCTTTTGTCTCAGGTGAGTGACAGAGAGAAATTCTGACTTATTTATATCAAGGAAGGAAACGGAATGTACTGTGTGCTCAGAATTAGGGGCAACAGGCAAGCTCATATCTGGAAAGGCTGCCTGCTGAGAGAACAGTGTATTTAGAACCATCTAAAATTATTTGTGTGAGTCAATACTGTTTTCCTAACACTGTGAGCAGCATGTGGTAATTCTTCCCTCTTAGGATGTTCTTTTCATCCTCCTAAACTTTTTACTTGTGGATGAGAAGGGGGAAGAAAAATGAAAGGGAGAATTTCTGTTGTTATATTAAAAAAAAACCAATTCCATCACTTTACACTTCCACAACAACCCAAAATGTCTTGCAGAGGAACTTGGAGGCATTGCACTTGGATCTGGTGCACTATCAGTTCTCGTATACAAGAGTAAAATTGTATGGTTATCTTTAAGTGGTCCTGTTTGAGCTGGAGGGTTTGTTTGTCCTGGAAGAAAGCATTTTCTCTTTCAAAATACGCTTTTACACAGTAAAGGCCATGGCAATGTGAGGTCACCACTGTGAAACTTGGAACGCCTTATACAGCAGTTTCGTGAACAAAGAAAGGACCCAACAGCAGCTGTACAAAGAAATGTTAATGTCAGATGCTAGGGACTCTACCATAGCAACTTATTTACCTTCGTGCTACGGGGGTCCTTGACCAGCCAGAACTATCAGGTAACAGTATTCTGTTTTCTTTTCATTTCTGTCATATTGTTCAAACCCCACTCTCTCCCATAACAAAGTGCTCCTTCAGACAAATTTCATCTGATGGGATCATGTCAAAAGTGATACCTGCTCTTGACTCATGGACTTCAGAGAATCTAATAAACAATCTGTTTCAGAATTTAACTTCCTTTCCAGGTAATAAAGCAAACTATCTCTTATCTTTTCTTAGCTCGTCTCACATCCATTTCCAGCCATTATATTTGCCTCTGTCTACTGGATCAAACAGGGCCAGAGAAGCTAAGTGTTTGGAGTATCCCAGTGTTTGGAGATCATGACTGAGCTACCTCTTTGCTAGAACATTTGAGCTCAGAGTCTGCTGGGAAGCTTAAAGGAAAGTCAGTTTTATGCCACAGTGTCTCTCTGTAGGTCCAAATGGACCTCCTGCCAGGTGGATAAGTGGGCGTGGACGATGCTGCAGTCGTGAAAACAACATTGCAGTGCCTGAGCTGGCTATTCCCTTCAGTGATTCATTGTTTTCACTCTTATCTCCCTCCCTAACCAATTTTGCTGACAAAATTAGCAGCTACCTGCTGTATGCTCAGTGTTACCAAGCACAGCACAGAAGGTAATGTCAATTCATAATAAATTGAAGCAAAGAGACCCCACATTAAGCAGGAAGTAGTTTATACTTGCATTACTGCATCAAAGTGAATGAGATGCTTTGACTCATCTAATAGAGGCCATCACAGAGACTAGTCTGCTGGGCAGAATAGAGGAAGTCCATGTCTAGATAAGAAAGCATCTAGTGACAACAGGAGCCATCTCTAAAGCTTTGCAAGTATTGACCACTGCGCTGGTCTTCCTTCAAATCCCCTTGCACATCATGTAGCTGTATGGACTGAAGCACCATTTGATTCACCCAAGCACAGAAAAGGGCACATCACTTGTCTCAGCTTTCTACTTCACAACAATCACCTCTGGCTCCCGGCTTGCTCAGCGCTTACACTCTGAAAACTGAAAAAACAGAGAGCAGGAAGATGCAGCTGAGAAGGACCATGGATTCACATGCAACTAACGTAGCTGGATGATCTAAGTGACTTTAGGATCCATTGGTTTTGTCTTTGTACTCTGTAATCTACCCATATGGCATCTACTGGTAGACAGAATCTGATCCTTTCTGTTCATGGAAGGACACCAAAATGAGATCTATCTACCAGCAGTGAAATGGAGGCTGGCCAACTGAGACTGTTCCATGTTTATAGGCAGAACATCTGTACCAATGAGCAAGGCTTCAGCTGGATCCTTTCCAGATATACTCTGAAGTATGACTTGAAGATATAAGAAGACACAGAAATGGTCTTCATTATGGGCAGTTAATATAGTGATGAAACTATTGTCCCAGCTCCAAAATGCTGCTCCTACCTTGCCTTCTTCCCCTAAATCACAGTCTTCCTGATTAACATCCAAACAGAAGCACATTTCAATCCACAGAGAGGCTCCAGACACAATGCTTTTTCCTTCCTGTCCATTCAAGGTCAGCTCCAGCCCTGTGACACCAGTTTATTTTTTTTCCAACAAAGCATTACAAAACCATGGTAATGGGATCGACCTCTGCCTGCAAGCTGCTAATGACTTCCTGGGTGAGTACCCAGGGAATGGATCCACTCTGGTCTGCGTGCCACTGGGAGAATTCATTTGCTGAAAGGGCATTACTCAGCTGACTTCCAGCACTTTGTAAAGAAAAAGGGGGCTAAGCAATGGCTGGGTGAAACCCACAGCTTGCCGGGGGCTGGCTGTTGTCAGATGCGATTAAATCTCACAACGCTGCAGAGCTATTGCATGTCCCTGGCAGATAGGGTGTTTTCCTTCAACAGTTATTTGGGAGCAAAGTGCATCAAGTACCTTAGGCAAGTATTATTATTAACTCAGATTATTCACCACTGGTTTTGCTATTACTCTATACCTATGAGGGGGCACTATGACTCAGAAGGCCGGTTACAGAATGCAGAGACCACGGCATGAATAGACATAAGCTCATATCCCAAGTGAGTGCAGCAAGACAGGTATAGTCCAAAGACCTTGCATATTCTGGAGTCCACAGCTGGCTGCAGAACCCCTGCTAGGGTATATGGCAGGCACACAAGAGGAAGCTGCATCCCTCATTTCACATGATGCCAATCAACCAAAAAAAAAAAAAAGGGAGGAAAAAAGGGAGGAAAGAGGTTTTTCTGAGAACATCCCTCAAAATGAGATTGAACCAGACTTATGTATTAAGCTGCATTGTGAACAAGGCCTGGCAACAGATTTGGCTCTTCAGAGGAATAAATAACATCAAAGTATGCTGACAACAGGTCTGTTGCTGGATCCAGCTCCTTTTTCAGCTGGCTGGAAGAGCCATCTCAAAAGTCAGAGTGGGAACAAGTCTTCAGAGGATGAAAAAGATGAGGTTCTTAACCTCAAGGTGCCCTGAGCATCCTGACATAGCTGTTAGGGTAGCCCTGCTCGGCGTCGGGTTTGGAGAGAGATCTCCAGAGGGTTTTTCTCATCTAAATCTCTGTAGGATGCTATGATCATTTCTGCTGAAAATCATAGGAAGGGAAAAGCTAAATACGTCTTTTTGCAAGTCTCTTCTTTTGGCACAGGTCTTTGTAGCCTCTAACGGCCAGCACACGCCTCTCAAGAAGTGAACTCTTCGAAGAGTCATGCATGCACACATAAAGGAGATCTAATTAAATATTGTATTTCATATGGGAACTCAGCATAACTGATTTTCAGATTGGCTTGTTTATTAACTCAACAATACAGTCCAGTTGCCCAGGACCCACACTGCAGTACAAGACAAGCCTGAATCATCAGAAAAATCAACAAGGTACATGGTTATCCTCCCTCACATGGCTGTCCTCTGTTTAGTATTATATTGGATTCTTGTTCAGGATTTGTCCCAGACTTCACATATGTTGTCCACATAATGCAGGAGGTGGACTCATCAAATTTTGCTTCCTTGGCAGAATGGAAAAGTTAGCACCGTCAGAGTTGTGCTGGGCACTGTGCGCTGCACACTTAGTACCTGCAGTCTGTTAGGAGCTGGGAGGTCTTTCGTTGGAAATACACAACCGTGGGCATAGGCCAAAGTGGGACTTTGGTGTCACTGTCTGTCTGTATCTGTTACTTGAAGATATGCAGGGAATTATTTTCATTTTGTAAATGTATACCAAATGCATGGCTTTCTCACACACAAAAAAAGATCTGCTTTAAAAAATATTCAAGATAGACTCATAGAATGGCTTAGGCTGGAAGGGACCTTAAAGATCATCTAGTTCCAACGCCCTACCGTGGGCGGGGTTGCCACTAAATAGATCAGGCTTTGGTTCTAACACTGCTTCAGCTCTCAGCTCACCAGAGAGTCCCCTTCCTCCACGAAAAGGTGATGTTCCTCTGCTACTTGTGCTTTGAGGAGAAGTCTCCCAATGAGAGCTGACTTCTGCCTGGGCTAAGAGCTCCCTTCATTTTCCCCCCACCAATGAAATTCATATTTATAGCCAGTGGAGTTCTCAAAAACAAAAAGAAAGCAGGAAAACCAGAGCCTAGACTGCTGTGCCAGTGTGACATCTGTTATTCTGTAGCACTAGATTTACTCACAGACCCTTTACCTCATGTCCGATGGATCATCTGGCATATACACATCCCAACTGAGTGAGTTGGTGTAGCTCTTTGCAGATGGGATTAATCTCATTTCAGGATGAATGTATAAGCTGGAGAGATGATTCATTCTCTGTAAGGTATCAGTCTTTACGATCTTCACAGCTGTGCCATAACTTTCACAAATGGTGCTTTGTTGTTAATCAGCACCTGCTTCATATAAGCAACTATGAAAACAGTAATGTCTTATTGCAACAAATCTCATCAAATTTGAAACTGAGCATCTAGCGGCAGAGAGATGCAGGTATGTTACACTGCATTCCTTCTGCCAATCAAAAAGCAGATGAATAAATGAAAGTTTAATGCTAGTGTAAATTGGGAACAATTGTCTGTAGATGGAAAAGGTTATTTTGCAGTGGAGTCACTCAGGAAGACTAGGGTGGCTTTCCAATGCTTATTTCTTTCATCTTCTTTCCCCAGAACCTTCTCTGAGAAGCAATCTCTTTTTCTTCATTCCCACAGAGAACAACTATCTTTTTGCTTGCCCAAGGAAATAACAGGCACCTTCAAAAGCAAAGAACTACCTTAAATTGCTTGGGCAGTCAGAGTGATTGGCTTAACTAATCACTTTAAATTTGCAGGAACACTTGCTAAGCAGTTTACATCCTGCAAGAAACAAACTTCCATTAGGAACTGAGTAGGGTAGATGACTAAATCTGCATGGACTTATCAACAGACTTTTGCAAGTGTGAGCTCTTTAGCCTCCTCTTGTGAAACCACCCCACAAAATACCTCTGCACACGCGGTGAGAATTTCAGAGTAATAAAGCTTTCAGGTGTTTACAGGAGCTTTGATCCTAAAATGACAGCAAATGTGTGATGAAAAGAGTCTAATTATCATTATTGTGGATACAATGAGATTGTCTGACGCTAGAAGATGTTGCTGGAATTCAGTCAGTTGTGTGCCAGTAAGAACACAAGGACCAGAGACAAACGTGTTGTAAAATGAACCATAGGCTGGAGCTTTCATCCAAAATCTATATCCATGTCAGCTCATTCAAAAACATGATGAGCATGGCGCAGAGGACTTTGCAGGGCTTATTGCAAAGGCTTCAAGCATGTGAAGGAGGCAGAAGAAAATGCAGAAACAACTAGAGAAGACAGTGAGGAAACAGAATCAAAACCATGGATGAATTGTAGCAAGCACCCTGAAAAAAAATGGAATTTATTTGGTTGAGTACTGATTAAAAGAGGCTTCAGCTGTTTCTTGGCTTCTACAGAATACAGGATGCTATGTCCTCCTCAGAAAACAAAAACAAAAACAAAAACATTGCTCCTCATTAAAATGAAAGGAGTGATTTGCAAAATGCAATGTTGCTTCCTACATTCAAGACAGATTATCTGGCTTTGCATGCACTAGGTGCTACAAAATGCAAGGTAACTGGCAGGTGAAGGCCTTGATCTCTCAGACTGATCAGCTCTGATAAAGAAGGTGGATGGTTTGGACACTCCTTCCTGACCCTCAGCACATGAGCTGGCTTTTTTTTTTCACTTGGAATCAGTTGTGAAACAAACATCATCTTTCCTGAGGCTCCATCTTCCAACATGGAAGGACCTGGGTGGAATGAGAAATCTTTCCCAAATTTAGGAGACACAAAGTGAAGGAGAGGGAATGGATCTCAAAAAATAATCTTGTAATTTAGCAATGGAGGAACAAATTTCTTCTGTTTTTTTTCTCACTACATCTGGCTTTGCTATTATTTTGAGCAGCCCACCAACACTGAACAAGCAGAGATGTGTAGAGTGGGTGGCTTTGTATGGCTCATCTTGTGCATCATCTGCAGCTAACTGCTGGGACTGTATGGAGCTCATAGACTGCAGGAGATTTATTAGAAAGAGAAGTATTTTGCTCTGGGGACAGGGATTTTACCTTGAAATGCTGCATTTCTATTGCATGTCTTTGACAATGAACAGAAATGTTTTTTTTTTTCTTCTTCCTAAAGGCCAGTTTTTGATTTTAGCAAATCTTTCAATGCTGCTTCTCATAGTACTTTTCTGGACAGATACATAGAATCATAGAGCTGATACCAAACACCAAGGTCATGGCACACGATACTGGGGAATATTTGCAGATCTCGGTCAGAGGTTTGCCTCTCTCAAGGCTGGCTCTTTTCTTCTTTTTATTGATGACATATTACTTTCCTCAGACAGATCACTTCATTTTTAAATGATGGATCACTTCAATGGCTCACACTTTTGAACTCCCAGGGGAGTGGAGTGGAAGAGTCAATGACTGCTACATTGAAGGCTGCATTAGTCACAGCATTAAGGTACATCTGTCTCAGGAGAAATCTTTTATTCCCCAGCAGGGTGAAGATCTTTCAGTGCTTGACTGCAGCTGGTCTGTACCACATTTAGAGAGGTCTCAGAATCCTCGGTCTCGTCATGCTTCTTGCAGCCAGTGGCCATCACACTCCTGACTTGCAGTATCTTCTTACTTTCATGAAACAGCTACCTGTAAAGTACCAACAGCATCTGCATCCAGTAGAGCCCAAGAGGAAAATCTGAGACGAGCCCTCATACGAACCATCAGTCACCATATCCCACAGTCATCTTCTGGCAAGAGAGTAATGGACAAAATTTTATGGAGTTTGCCCAGGCTTTCTCCAGGATATAGCTAGACTCTGATACTATCTCAGGCACCTTCTCTCCACTGACAGAGCACCAGTGGTGGCAGTCTCAACCCTAACCCAACTCTCTGGGCTCAGTGAACCCAAGCAGACTTTTGCTTCAGCCTGACTGCCAGCGATGAATACAGAAGTGTCATCATGTACAGCTCAGTGGGACTAATCTGTTCGCAGGAAGCATCCTGGTGTGTGCCCCTCAGTGCCAGCTATGACCTCTTTAAGACATGCCCGTCAACTCACTCTCTTTCTAAAGCACAGGCCAGAAATAGACTGTGGCAGTGACTCAGAAAGGGAGAGAAGAGTCATTCTGACTCAAACACCAAAGTGGACCTCTGGAGGATGGCACATGGAACTCTTCTCACTAGCTCTCACAACTCTTCACGTCTTAGCTGCCAGAGATCCCTCCCCAAAACTGCAGCATGCTCAAATGTTGCTTCTGCTCCCTTGACAGAGGAGGTGATGCTGTGCTGACTCTGCAGTGTGATTCAAAGGTATCACATCTCCAATAGGTCCCAACAGTAGTCCCAAGTGGGCAAAGGCTCACTTGGTGGCCTAGTGGGCAAGAAGATAGCAGATCTTAATTAGCAGAACCGAAGTGCTGGAGAACAGGGATTTCCCTTTTCTGTCCCTTGAGAATAATCATTTTTTTCTATTTTTCTCACGTTCTATGTATTTTCCTTTTTGTTAGGCAATACAGTTCAGACAATAGGATCATACAGACTCTCTGAGTCTAGAAGTATACATTCAATTACTGAATGAAATAGGGACGAGGAAGCCAAACTTCTACCCAGCTCATTAGCACTGTGCAAAACCACAGTAAAAGGCTTCCCCAGATGGCAATCCGCATCTATGTGCTCAAAGTGCAGTCTCTGTAATTGCTCTCTCAGGCAATTGCTCTTCCTGGCAGTTCAGAAGGAAGTACATCTAGCATGCCTCAAGGGCAAGGAACCTATGATTCAAAAAAATAACAATAAAAAAAATCATGTCTGATCATGGCAAGCGAAGACATGTTTTCAAGGTCCACTGAGTATCAGTTAAAGAAAAAAAAAAATCAAAATACAGACACATCTCTTTTCTTGGGAAATCAGATTGATTCTTGGGATTTATGTAATTCATCAGTTTGAGAGCCTCCTGGCAGTATTCCTGGTCATACAAGTAGAAGGTATGCGCGTACACAGGTCCCCTGATATATTTCCGACCTTGATTACTCCAGGGTCAATCCAAGCACGTCCATTGCTCCAGACTTATGCTATGATGGCCAGAGTTCCTTCTGAGAATCTAATCATTGTGTAAGCAGCAGAGAGCACACTAATTTTCTGCAGCATCCCTCCCTTCATCCCTTCTTGTGACACCCCAGTTTCCTGCATGAGACAACAGAACTATCGCTGCGAATGTGTAACTGACCCTGCAGTTCGCTGAGATGAACACATCATTTCCTTTGTTACTGCCATCTGTGAGCTAATCCCAGCTGACCCTTAACACTTTTCCCCATGCACAATGGAACTTCAGCTTCTGCAGCCTGAAATGGTGTCTCAAATTTTTGTTGCTAAGTGCAAACTAAGCTAACCACAAGGATTTCAGTCCCAGAGAGAGCACGTCTCCTCCTCCTTCTTCTCCCACTGAGGTATCTTATAATGAGCCTACTTCATTCACCATTCCGGAAGCTATTTACAGGCAGGAGTGAACATGTTTCATGTAAACTCACATCGTGTTCTGGTAGGCTACCCCCAGGAACTACTTGGCTGGAGCTGCAGTTCACTGGCAGCCCCGATGGTTTTCTCATTCTGCCATGGACCTGATACACCTGATCTTATAGATGGAGAAAGATGCATGTCCCTGGTTATCCTTGAAACCTGAAACAATCACTAAATATCCTGAGCAAACTCAAGTGAAGAAATGCATTTGGCAGGACCAAAGTGTCCTTTGCTTTGGAAAGGCTGTTGGATCCAGTTTGTTTGATGTGAAATAACATTTCCCCCTTTTTCCCAAAGGGGGGAACGCCTTATCTGATAGAAATCTGAGGGTGAAATATATTTCAGGTACTCACAATATTGAATGTATCAGAAAAGGAGAAGCCAGCAAATCCATCCTAGTATAGATGACAGACGTAATCTGGTCCTGACATTTCTGATTAGCTTTTCTCCTTATGAACACTTTGACTGTTTGAACCTTCCTCTTTTACTTACAGATTTCTTATGCAATTAACACTCATTTCAACGTTGCCATTGAGAGCATCTTTTCATTTGCTTTTTCAAACAGAAGCCTGAGGTCTGCTCTAATCAAAAGAGGCACTCCAGGCATGTGAAATACATTACCACAATGTGCATTACAAGGAGCAACTGAAAAATTACATCAGCCAGTCATTCCCAGGAAGGATTTATTATCAAGGTAGAAGGAACAAATTGTTACAGCAAGAAATGGTTTGGTTTTTCTCATGCTGATTTATACAAAAGCTCTGTTGCAAGCACTGACTTAAATAAAACTGTCAAGGGAAAAATACATTGTCATATGTGTGCATACGGAGAAAAGCAGATCGAAAAAGGAATCCTCACAGTGCAGTCTTCATTACTGGGTCCGGTTAGTTTCTCCCACCAGAGATAAAAGATGGATTACTAAACGTGAAGGGAGATGGAAGGAATAAAAATGTATGTATGAAAAATCCCGCGAAGAAAAAATCCTTAGTATAAAAAAATGTTTTAAAATCAAAAGAAAAAAGAATGGATTAAGAGTTACTGAAACAAACTTTTATCAAACCAAGACATTTTTCACTTCATCTTCTCACAGGATTCTTCAAGACTTTTTAATTTTCATTCTGTCTGAGTTGCAAGAGAACATCAGTACCTGGAGAATCTCTGCCTGATTTCCTCCTCTTGCTATTTCACCAGGGGAGATCTAGATTGGACGGCAAGAAGAATTTCTTCACAGCGTGGTTGGTCAAGCATTGGAACAGGCTGCCCAGGGAAGTGGTGTAGTTCATGGAGGTATTTAAGAGACATGTGGACATGGCACTAAGGGACATGGTTTAGTAGTGAGGCTCAGACGTTCAGGTTAATGATTGGACTTAGTGATCCTGAAGGCCTTTTCCAATCTAAATGATTCTATGATTCTCAGCAAGGCTTGAATGGGAGCACTAACAAATCCTGTTAGGTTCCATATAGCCTTTAATTTCACCATGGATGCCCAGAAGAAACCATATCTACACCTAACTTCAGCTGGATAGCATCAGAAATCTATTTTTATTGGGTTCCATAGGAGATCTGTCACCGTGGGAGGGAAAACCAGCGTATAACTCCTGTTCCACCTCTCCTTGAGTCTTTCAGTGACCTCATGAGTCAACCTGGTTTTACTTTTGCAGCATGCCTTGTGGTTTTCTAAATGCTGGACTGGCCACTCACCTAGGAAGCTGTTCCTGGCTCCTTGCCATCATTTTGCAGGAACCAGCACTCACACAGGAAATCACTTCAGCCCGAGGCAGAGGCCCCTCCCTGACATAAATTCTCCCTGTCTCTTAGATGGCATCAATCATTCATAGTCCTGTCCTGAAACGAGCATCTGCTTCCCATTCTCCTTCTTCATTTCTTCCTGATTAATTGATGAAATTGTTGAGTGTAGTTGCCTCGGAAACAGCCATTTCCTTAAGCATTTTTGGCCCCCTTAATGGGAATAAGCAGGAAATCTTCACAGGAACCCTGAAGGGACAGCACGGTCTAACAGAACTCAACCTTCATCAGGACAACAGAGGCCAAGACATCAAAATAAAGCTAGACTGTTTCTGAGTTGCCACAGTGTCTAAGGGTAGAGGAGAGTGCAAGGAGAGGTGAAAGTGCCTTTCCTGTCATATTCAGTATCCACGTGACACATACACTGCTCTCCATGAAATTTTCCTTCAAGCAATGTCTATAATGGTTCTCAAATTTGTACCCATGGTATCTTAGAGGTAGCAAGAACCCTTGTGCAAGTCAAAAGCAGGCACCTTTGCAATACCACTGCCTGCCCTCTTCTACCACTGCTGTTAGGTGCCTGAACTCCCTGGCTGTATGGCTGTGACACTCCTGGGCACCTTGCATGTGACCAGCACCTCAGCCATTGAGAGACCCCACCAAGAGAGCCTAGGCTTCAGCCCTGTGCTGTTTTTCTCCCTCTCCAATGCCTACATGTTTATGTGGAAGGCCCAGGCTGCACAAAGAAGACTCTGCAGTGTGAGTCAAATCCTGCCTCCCAGAGCAATCTTTTTGGCTTTGTCTCTCCAGAGCTTTTCGATCAAATTTAGTTTCCCTAAGGATGACAAGACTTCAGAGTTGGTTGCATCAGTAAAAGAAGGAACCAGCCCATCACTGTTCCCTTGGTCCAAGACTGTGCATCCTGGGTCACCTCTGCTTTCCCATTTAGAGCCCATTGTTTGCAAGCAAAACCGATCAAAGGAAAGAAAGTGGGAAGAAAAGCTGTGGAGCTGGAGCTCCTCAGTTGCCCAGAGAAGCAATAAGTAGAAAGAGTAGTGGAAAGAGGCTTCCTGTAGGAAAAAAAAAAGAACCTGCTTGGTTTACAGGCAGAAATCTGCAAGGATTTTTTTAATGAGGATTTTAGTGGTTACAATTTGTTACCTGAGAAATGGCTAATGGAAGCTGATAGAGACCCTAGAAACAACACAACACCTTCTGATTTTCTGTTGCCTATGATCACAGCATCCACCTGTTATTTTCATCCTCCAGAGTAGCATGATGGACAGTTCCATTCAGATTTCCACTCCCTTATTTTGCCAGATATGTCACTATTCCTATTTCCTCTATAAACACATAAATGTAAGACACCTCTTCCTTCTCACTGCTAAACTTCTCAACTAATGTCAAGAGGCAGAAATCAGTAAAGAGTTTATTAAGCAGACTTCTCTGTAGGATCAGTTTTGCGGTTATGCATAATACAACTTTACTTCTTTTATTTTTCCTTAAGTAAAAAGATGGAAAAGGGAGTTATTTTAAATTTATGAGCTGATGAGACAGTGAGTAATGGTGAATCACTGTTTAATATTTTAGGCAACCATCTGCAAGGTGAGCTGTACTCCCATCTCATATTGCTAGAGCAAAGAAGTCACCTCAAGCTTCACAAACAGAATCAGTCTTGCATCACCCCCAGCAAGATGTATTCAGAACCAGAAACAAGCATCTTCTACCTAGGCATCTTACTCAAACAGTCTTAAAACACAGGAGAAAAAGAAGCAAAACTATAAGCCAGGAGAGATTCAGGATGAGTATTAGGAAGAGTTTCTTCTCAGAAAGAGTGGTGGTGCAGTCATCGTCCCTGGAAGTGTTCAAGAACCACGGAGATGTGGCACTGAGGGACATGGTCAGTGAGCAATGTGAGGATGGGCTGGTGGTTGGACTAGATGATCTGAGAGATCTTTTCCAACCTTAATGATTCTGTGGTTCTATATTCTGCTTCTCCCACAAAGCACAATCCAAATACTCTGAAATCCCACATAGTTCAGGAGCGCTTCTGTTAGATCTGCTGTTTCCGTATTTCTCCCTCCTTCTGCTCCCAGTGCTGGTATGCACATCAACCTCCTGGTCTCATTTGCTTTCATGACAGTATTGTCTCTTCAGAGTGGCCACCCAACGCATCCCAAACTCTCCTGCTGCCAAGTGACAAGGCCCGTCTCTCTACCATGTGCTGGCGGCAAAATGCAGGCACAGCCTCTAGGCACAGTCTGGAAGCCTGTCTTTCTCCAAGGGCATTTTCCAGTTTCCTTCCTTGATTAATGCATGTTAAGGCTGACTAATTTCATAACTTCCATCCCTGTAGCTCTTTTACAGCAGGGGAAAATGCAATTTCCTCTTGGTTGGCAAGTGTCACAACAGCTTTGTGAACCATGACAATGTACATTGCTTACTGTTGAAGTGCCCACAAAATCTAATGAGATATGAATAACAGTTCTGCAGTAAATGTGAGTTATTAAATTACTATGGAGAGTCAGAGTGCGGCATGCCTCTGTGACTCAGCAGAAATACAGCTCTACGTGCAACATGTGCAGATCATAGCCACTCCAAAGGAAATGGCATCAGTTGTCCTGGGACTCATTTCAACGGAGAGAGGAAGAGTTTCACACCTTTGTCTGTGCCTTTTACGTCTGGAGGAAGGTCATTCATGTCCATTGTCTTTGCAAATGACAGAAGAAGTTCCTTCACAACGCTTTATTTATGTACATATAAACAGTTTAGTCTCCACACTGGTTGTGGACCTGTTTTCTTCCATAGCAAGCACTTCCTCACCATTCAGTGAAATCTGATGTCACATAATGTCAATTGGCATTCTTTTTTCCCCTAGAAATAACCTGCTTCATACTGTGTCGTAAAAATTTTGGGAAGCTGAGATGAGCTGACTTAGATCAGAAAGATGTTTTCCTTTCTTCTCATGGTGATGATTCACTACCCGTGCTACTAAATTTCATGCAAACTTAATTTCCTATCCACTAGTTTTCAGCTTCTTCTTCTTTTTTTTTTTTTTAATTGAGAATGTCTCCATCAGCTGAAGGAAGCTTCTGGCATGTGGTGCTTTATCCCAGACAACACATGGAGACAGCCACATTTAGGTCTGTTTCTGGACATCTCACTCAGCTGGGCAGATTTGGCACTGATTTATTGCTAAAGAAGTTTCTCCTGTCATCCAGAATTCTCACTTCAGAGATAAGATCTGGCACTCAGAAAAGCATAGATTCGTTTTTGAAATGCTCTATTTCCTCCGTAAAGTTTCAAAATGCTCGTTCACAAGCTTGAAGGACAGTAACAGAAAAACAAGCATTCAAAGCACTTCTTTTGTCTTTTACATGTCTCCAAGAAAATAAAGAACTGTAGAGCTTTCCACCCTCTCAGTTTTTTAGAGTTACGTATCCAAGCAAACACATGGTGATGTGTTGGAACAGACTGCTCAGAGACGTGGTGGAATCATCACCTCTGGAAATGTTCAAGAAACATGAAGACGTGGCACTGAGGGACATGGTTAGTGGGCATGGTGGGGGTGGATTGGTTGGACTGGATGATCTTAGAGGTGTTTTTCAACCTTAATGATTCTATGATTCTACATTTCCTTGAATTTGGAAGTGAGAGAAACAAAGAGTTGGTAGAGAAAATGAGAGGATCGTCCCCATCTCCTTAACCTCCAAAGAAGGAAAATTGTATGTTTTTTTTTTAATTAACTAATATGAAGCTCTGATATTTTGAGTTGTTCCCAAAGCTGTATGTGCCTTGATGTACTCAGGAACTCCTCCCACTTTGGGAGCACGGCCTGGGTGAGGGATCACTTGGCTGTACAAGGGCCTCTGTCTTCATGCCACACCAAACCCCTTTCCTCAGTATATCCACCACAAGACAGGAGAAAAAAGAAAGAGAGAAATGCTCCGGTGTTAGCAGGAGAGTCCAGCATAAGCATGGAAAAGGACACTCTTCTACCACCATGTAAGGTCATTGTGCTTTCCTGCATTTATCTGAATCTCTTATCGTTCCCATTTCTCCACTCACTCATCATAACACACAGAGCTGTGATTTGAAAGACTCGTGTGTATTCCTCAGTGCTTCAGTGAAGATGATTCATCCTCCCCTCTTTATAATTTAATCTCACATCAGCTGAGAAGTCAAAGTATGCATAATTCACCATTGTTGTTTTCAGGAGAGGTCTTGTTGCTGTGATATGAATGATACCAGGAAAAAGGTATGATTTGAACTGAAACAGAGTGTAAATAGGTAGCATCCAAAAGCTCCAAAATTAGCAGATTAAAAATAACAACGAAATTTTGTCTTATAACAACCAGGAGGAAAATAATAATAACAAATACAATAGCCTTGACTGCAGCAGTACATAGGAAGGTGAAGATTAGAGGATGTATTTTCTACTCTGGGCAGTAAGTACATAGTGCTGCTGGTTTTACATCCTTTACAACCAGTTTTTTTTGACATCCAAGTTCTCTGTTCTGCCCTATTTCCATCCTGAACCTGGCAGAGCTGTTCTGCCCAATGATAGAGGAGCCCTGGGAGGGCATCTGCCATACAGACCAGCAGCTTGACACTCAGATATTGAGGAAAACTGCAGCAGAGGGTGCATCTGAGTCAGATCTAACTCAGTGTCTCCCTGAAGAGTGTCGGGTAACCTTACCCAGCTTACTTCTTTCTTTGCTTCATGAAGAAGAATGGATTAGTCCCTGACACGGGGAAATCTGAAATTACTTTGGGTGCCACACCAGGGGCTGGAGATCTCCTGCAAGGTCAACAAACAGCAATGGGGTCTGCACCAAAGCAAAGTGTTCTCATACCACAGGTGGGCAAGGGGCAGCTTGAGTCAGTTGTCACCACCTTACAGCTCCTTGGAACTCAGCCACACTCTCCCAGGTGTCATTGTGCTTTTCATTTATATCAGTGCATCTCTGTCAACTTTTCAGGTTGGATATTAGGAAAAACTTCTCAGAAAGAGTGGCTGGGCTCTGGCACAGGCTGCCCAGGGAGGTGGTGGAATCACCATCCCTGGAAGGTTCAAGAATCATGGAGATGTGGCACTGAGAGACACAGTCAGTGGGCATGGTGAGGATGAGTTGGTGACTGGACATGGTGATCTTAGTTGTCTTTTCCAACCTTCATGATTCTGATCCGATGAAACCAGTGCCTCTCACCAGCTGCTGGGCTACAGTGCCCTGAGCCAAGAGAACATTCAACCTCATGAGTGTTAGGATTATGAAGTGCACATTTGTGTCCCTTGGTGGTGGTGTCACCCTTTGTGCTAACTGAATTGCAGGGACAGAGTCCTGAACACAACTGCAACCTGTTTTCTTCACTGTGATCATGGAATTGAATTATCTATCATAAAGGACACATCTTGTTTTTCTAAATTGTCACTGGATTTTTTCACAGAAACTAGGCCAGATGGAAGTACACAGCCTCCCCAGTACTGCTGTATGCCTGCCAGTGGGGTGGATTCCCACACACAGGAGCCATATGATGGACGCTGATGGCACGTCTCCGTGGGGACCATCCTGCAGAACACAAAATGAGGAATGCCCTCAACCTTCTCTGAATTTCAAGTAAGATTTTGTCTTATTTAACGTGGAGCTTATTTATTCTTTATTCTTGCACAAGCAGCATTCACCCATTGTCCTCATGCTGTTGATGGCAGGTTAGCTGTGAATCTGCAGAAGACATGCCAGAACTTCGCAGGGCTCTCAACAGCCAGCTCTTAATGTGACACCACATGCTGATGTAGAGCAACTGCTATCCTTGGCTAAGCACCGTGTTACAATCCTTTAGTGTTTCCACTAGACACTGAATACTGCAAACATACTCCTCTTTTTCACTATAATCCTTCTTAATTTCTGGGGCAAGGATAACCCTCCATCCACTCTAACCTGTCTCATCTAACATCAAGGGATTTATGGCCTGGCTCAGCTCATGGCTTTCTTAGCAATAGTGCCACTGCCCTGAGACCTAATCCTGACTACCTCTTTCATTGCCTCTGCTCTGACTATTTGTGAAATCATGCAATAATCAGTGAAGTGATAGGAAAAAAAAAAAGTGTGGGGGAAAAAACTTTATTTGGAGTGGAATAACTTTTCCAGACTACAATGGTTGAGGGAAGATGAAGAGCAGTAGAAAGGCATTCTCAGGGGAGAAGGAAGTCTGTAACACTTCTGGTGGCAAGATTTGCCGTGCTGTTCCCTAAGTTTGTGGCCCCTCAGCTCCACCTGCAGTTAATGGAGAAGAAAAGGACATGTAATAGCTCCCAGGCTGGGTTCCAGCTCCCAGCCACTCTTCCTGGAGGCAGCTTGTGACAAGCATCTCAAAAGACAAAGGTGGCATTAATATCCTCCTACACTGGCAAGAAATCTTGTTGTATTACCATCAGCACAGCTATTAATCAATTCCAGTGTGTATGAGCCCTCAGTGATATTAACTCCTCAGCAGTTCCTCTGGGCAGCCATATCACATAACCCTTGTTGTTTCTTGGCATGAAAGAGGCAGTAACCTGAAAAGCAGTGACTGCCATAACCGCCTGGCATACTTGGAAAAAGCAAGCTTTGCAATAGCAATTGGCTGAGAAATAAACATCCCACAAGGACATCAAAGAATTGGCATGCTCTTACTTCAAACAATCAGAATAATATAGCAATGCGTTATTTCTCTGAGCACAGCTCAGACTTCATCCCTTGAGTTATTCAGCAAAACAAGCTCTAAAAGCAGTGTTGCTGATATAACTACAGCCACAACATAACCTTCAACACAGACTTCTGGCCTCCTGCGTCCATTAGGATCACATATTACCTACTCACTGATGAACACAGAAATGCAGTCAGCCATGTGCCATGTAGACCTGGCCAAGAGAAATCAGAAATTACAGATCTCAGTGTCTCCTGAGAAGTACTTACCAGGCCTGTCCACGTGGACATCACAATCAGAACTCAAAGGACAAGAACACTGAATAAAGATGTTCTGTCTAATGTCTATGTAGTGGTAATGCACTATTGGAAAAAAAAAAAACAAAAAAAAAGCTGAAATTTACTGATGGGTGAACTACTGCGTTAATTGGGTTTATGGCTTCCATTGAACATGTCTTCCAAGTACACATCCACCAGAGACCTCACTGGAGCCTCTGAGTGTACAAGAAGAAATATTCTCATATAGTCATAGCTGAAGACACATGAAGCCCACCAGGCTTGGACACATGACAAAGGTCCCACTAAGACCCTATAAGTGGGGTTTACCTTGCATCAGTTTAGACACTCACAAACGGGCATTTCTTTTACATATTCTCTCTTAATAGTCAGTGGGGAAGAAGAGGTGGTAAGTGACAGCTCCTCGAGAGGCAGACTTCTGGAAAAGGCCATGTGTAGATCCATCCACTGTTGCTTGTTCTTCTCAAAAAAAAATAGACGTCACACCCAAGAAATTACACCTGCTCATACCTCCTAATAAGGACCATCCTGCAGGGCTCTTTGACCGAAACCAGACGTACACCACAGTGTTCATTAAACTCCTTCTATTTATTAGCTTTTTCTTTAAAAGAATCACTGCCTTTGCTTTTCAATCAGCAGCAGAGTTCATTGCACTCTTTGGCTGGTAGAGGTAGTATATTGGTCAGAATATACAATAGCTAAAAGCCACCCTATGCTTCATCAGCAAGTCAAAGCATCTCACAACACTCCTATTCAAGCAAAGAGCCCAGCACTGCCCATCGTATTTCCTGATGTTTCCCTGTACTCTGGGAGAAGGCTCTGTAGCATGTAGGGATCCGCCAGTATGGCCTGATCTGATGTCTACAAATATCTAAGGTGTGCGAGGCAAAGGGACGCGGACGGACTCTTCTCAGTGGTGCGTGGTGATAGGACGAGGGGAA
>JANHGO010004860.1:0-24089 GCA_024606505.1 Aquila spilogaster
ACTTCTCACATGCAAATGCAGGGAAGTGGAAAGCATTCAAACCCACTTGGGTATGCTTGCATAAACCTTTTATGGCACACACTGAAAGTCTGCAATTAAGTACATGGAGGAAAAAATAGACTGACCCTGTGATACAACAGTGATGTTGTTTTATGGAGTATAGGGGAGGCTTCAAAACTGACCTCAGGATGTGGGTAAATAAGTCATTCTCTTTTACATATACACTGAAGCAGTAGGTAAGACCCTGACAGCCTAATTTTAGCTCTGAACTTGTATGGAGGCATTGGATGCAGGAGTCTATCTGAATGGATGGGCACAGTGGATGCTGACATCTGGTTGTCTGGATTCACAGAGGAGAGAAATGAACTTGTTTTAAGGTGCAGTTGCCTTTTTACAAAGTGAGATGTGTGACACGTCTGAGGTGAACAGCTTCCAGAATGTGCCCAGTCTCACCCATTGACCACGGAGTGTGACCGGGTCAGGCACAGGTGACTTAAGTAATAGATTTTATTACAACACAGTTAAGAAAGGTGAATCATACCCAGTTCCTACAGTGTCAGCCCTGGAAGGATTTCAACACAGTGGTCTACATGTAGATGAGACATCTATCTTGCTCTCAAGGCAAATTCCTGTCTGTTGACTTTGGAGGACAGCTCCAATGGGTGACTGCAATGTCAGTTCAAGCTAAAGGCCCAGAGGACGCAGCCTGCATCTCAGTCACTGGCAGTCCAAAATGAAGCAGACAGGAGATCTCCTCCATCCTTTCTCTCATATAAGGAATTTAACTGAGAAAGGGAAGTTGAGAACCAGAAAAGGTCAGAATTATAGCAGGACCTATTGGAAAAGCACTCTGTCAGCTGAGGACCCCGTCCTCTAAAACGGTCGCCACACACGTAGCCTTTATTCATGTTGTTAAGCAGTTCTTTGGCTGTGTGTAAAGGACAGTGTTTGCTGGATTGGATCCCTTTTCATGGAAAGAGTCACTGTACTCAGCAGTTTGCCGTGGCACCCTCTTGAGTGCAATCATACAGTAAAAGTTGCAAAAGTAGTTTCTGCTCCGTAGCCTTGCTTTCACAGCATGCCAAAAGTGTTGCCTTTTCAGATGGGACATTTCATGGTTGATTGCAATCCGTAGGTCACCGCTGTAAAGTCAAATCAAAACGTTTCAGCTGGTGATGAACTCTGATTGTCCCTCTACGTGCAAGGAATTCACTCACTCGCAGCTTCCTCCACTGTCCTCCCAAATAGGTGCCACAGGCCAGTGCTGCAAAGCCATGGACCACCAGGTTGAGTTGATAGATCAAGGGTGTTGTCAAAATCCTGTCACATATATAAGTGTTGCTACGAACCCAGGAACAAACCTTAAAACGACAATGAAATAGCAGTTCTAGACATTTTCCAAGTTTTTTTTCCTAATAACGCTGAATGTAAGACATTGGCTTTTCTGACAGCATTAACTTTCAAGGAACATTCCATACAAAGTGTGTCAACTTTGCATCCTTCCCATGAACCCAGAAGCCATTCTAAAAAGACTTAAAAATGGCTTAAATGTTTTAGGAACATAGAAGACTTAATAGGGATTTAAGTTGGCTTTAATGCTTACATTGTGCTACCTTAAAGATTTAAGGGAGCTTAAATGCTTATGTGCCTTAAGAAGTTAGGGTAACAATCACTATGTATGCACAAAGCCCAAATAATCAGGATTTATTTGGTGAAACACTTCAGGAAGGTCTTCAAATCATCTCTTTTATACTAAAATTACAGGGAAAAAAATCACAGCAAGGCTGATGCTGGCAGGGACCTGCCCCATGCCTGGAGGCACTCAAGGACAGGCTGGATGGGGCCCTGGGCTACAAATTCTGGTGCCCGATTTAGTGGTTGGCAGTTCTGCCCATGGCAGAGGGGTTGGAACTGGATGATCTTTGAGGTCCCTTCCAACCCAAGCCATTCTGTGTTTCTATGATTCTGTGATCTCTGGGTCCCTCTGCTTCAACCCCTGCTCCAGCAGGGACACCCAGAGCAGGGTGCCCAGGGCCACGTCCAGGTGGCTTTGGAAGATCCCCAAGGTGGGAGAGTCTACAACATCTCTGGGTGACATATTTCCACTTCAGCTCCCATCTTCTCTCCCCTTTCTACCTCACTATTCAAATCCATGGAGACAGCTTTTGCCATCTGGCTAGAATAAGCTCCAGCATCTTCTGAGAAGTCTTCTCCCTTCCCTCCAAGTGTGAGCCCTCCTCTGTACCCATTCCTACTGCCCAAGTTTGGGATTGAGGTCTGGGTGCGCCCCATGTGACTTCAGACCCTAAGGAGTTTGCAGCAATTACAGGGGAAGCTCATTTCTAGAGTATGGTTTTAATAGCTGGCAGTGAAGTTCCACAATATCTGCTGGGTAGTGACTGCAGTCAGCCTGGAGAGCAGAGCGAACGGTGCAGGATGGAAATGCAGTGGGGTCTAGGAGCCACTGCTGGGAGCAATCACTAGCAATCATCCCTGTTTGCAAGTGCTTATCTGGAGTTCTGAAGTCATTCCCTTAACACATTCTCTCACTGACTCTTCCTGGAAGTGTCTGTTATGTAAAACCATAAGCCTAGCCCCAAAGAGTGGGACAAGCTCTGGGCATGGGCGAAGCAGCCAGGAGCTGCTGCTGCTCCCGACGAAGGTTCCCAAGGTAAGACCATCGCTTTGTTATGTAAATGTGGTATTTACAAACTTGCCATATTTAATGTTACAGTTAATATTTAATAATGGTCATTAGCTATAATGAAAGTTATGGAGATGTCTTCGTCTATTATTAGGGTTATTCGTCATTCTATTATGGCCTCACTTTAAAGCTGTCTGCCACTCCAACATGACTAATCTTCCATCTTTTTTTTTCCCTCTAATGAGCAGCTTTGGAGAAGCAGCAAAGTGGTGAGCATCACTGTTTGTAGTAGTGGCCTTGTTTTAGTGCCTTAACGTGCCAGAGAGACATCCACCGTGTGGGCTGGGTAGCAGGTGATACACGCTCCAGTAAGTATATACACACTGGAGAGGAATGTGGAAACTCTTCCAGGGTTTATTTAATACTGTACAAAGATACAAGGTTGCTACTCTTCCAGAAAAACTAGAGAAACTAGCTCTGATCCTCCAGAGAAGAAAAAGGGGCTTTGAGTGGTTTAGAAAATAATGGTGAGAAGGGGGGGCTCGAAATAACCTTTATTGCCCTCAAATGCCGCATCTCCACTGCACATGTCGGGATCCAGTTTCACCCTGAACATTGCCTTTCACGCAAATCCCATCTCCGTATGCTTCAGGGCTCTAATTAGGGTGTTACGGCCGAGAGAAAAAAAGGAAAATCAGAGATAAGAGCAACCCTGGTTTTAGATAAGCTTTGAGTGAGAAGGGAGCGGCAGTGAAGCGGAGAGCGAATGTCATCTCCCAGTAGGGGTCAAGAATGTAAGCCCAGCGCGTGCAGGATGGGTGGGCCCAGAAGGAATGCCAGAAGATTTTAAATAGCAGAAGGAGCTAATGTACAGGACGAGCCGCCATGGGGGAGAACACAGGCAGCTCGCAAAGCAAGGTTTTTGCTGCGTTGTTTTTGTAATAAAAAACAAGTTACAAAAGGCAGGGGAGAGCCCTCCGAGGAGAATGCAGAGGGAGCAGATTTGTGCAGACTTCTTACCTCTCTCGCTCGATGGGCTGCCCCCCAGAGCATGCTGCCGTGCCATTGGTTCTTGAATTAATTAGAAAAATAACAGCGGCCCATCCTCCCTGTGGTCAGTGCTCTGAAGCTCATTAGCACCAGCGCACAGCCCATTAGCGGAGGGCTTGCACCATCCAGCCCTTGGAAGGCTTGCTGCCTCCAACAAGCGCAGGAGCTGCAGGCAGCCCAGCTGACGACGTGCCGTGCAGGAGGGCCCTGGGACGCCATCGAGGCCCATGGAGAATACCAACCACTTCCCCAGGGTGGTTTTTATTCGATCATACTGGAGAGCGTTGGCACCGCTTCGAGCTGCTTGGTGCTCATAGTCTTGGGATGTGCTGTTTCCCAGGGACCAACAAGATTGAACTTGCAAATTGCTGATAGCCAAGCCAAAAACAAACAAACAAAAAAAGCACAGTAACATTTGGCTTCGCAGTTTATTTTCTTAGGAAGGTGGTTTGGGGTTGTATTTTCCCCCAGAATTTTCACACGTAGCTCCGTTAGTATAATCTGAGTCATGTCTGCGTGTTTACAAAGAAACAGATCCCCAAGGAGTTCATGGATATGTCATCCCGGCACTGAATCTCGGAGAATGATCCTTCCAGACCATAATGAGATATTGTGTCTGCTTCTGGAGACGAAGCCTGTCTTTGGACGCCCATCCAACATTTCCAGAGACGTGAATAAGAGTCATGTGAACGTAAACCCTTCTGCCAGGGCTGGATGGGCCGCAGTGAAGGCTGGGTCCAAGCACGAGGGCATTGTGAGCTCACACCTGGGAAATAGGCTCAGCAGCCTGATGGTCAGTCATCCCTGCACTTTCTTCAACAGGAATCAGATGGGCAACACAAAATATGCTTAGTAAAGGAAGAAGAGTGGAACGAGGTAGGTAAACACTGTCACAGTAATGAATTCCTAACCTGTACTGGTTTCAATTTCTCTTCCTTTGGGATAAAACTGCTTGGCCGCTTTCCTGCTGCTGTGTAGCTAAGTTCCTCTTGCAGGAGAGCAAGGTTGCTCTGCAAATGTGTCTCATGCTGCTCTGTGGGGACTTCCTGTCACTGCAGCTCTTGGGAAGCAGCACAGAGCACTGGGACCTGATTGCAGAAGCTTTGAAGCAGCTTCTGCCTGTCCCACACCCCTTCTAAGAAATGGTAACCCATAGTTTCCTGCAATTCTCTCTCCAAGAGCCCAGTCTTCCCTTAGCAGCTCAGATGCTGAAAGCTGCGGGTTTAGGTTAGGGGAGTCGCTCACCCCAGGCTCTCTTTTCAAGATTTCATTGGCTCATGCTTGTGCACGGTAGCGCAATCATCGACTTCCCTGCATGTCCTGCTGTTTAAGTAGGTGTGCATCTCTAATGGACCAATGCATTGCTTGCAAACACCCAGCCCTGGCCACAGAGTCTTTCTTTCATTTCAGCCAGCAGCAGCCCCTGGATTTGGCACTTTTGCCTGAAGGGCAAGAAGAAGCTTTTAAAATCTCTTTGGTTTCCCATAGTATATGTAGTATGTGTGCTGCATCTCCACCTGCCTGCAGACACTGGCTAAGGATGCAGGAGCCAAGCCTGTTAGTCAAATTTTTGTGTCCAAAAATATCTGAATCCAGAAGTGCAAGGATCAGGTACATTTGGAGTACAGTACTTATGGGATTTTTTTTTTCCTAATCTTTGGCAGTTAGCGATTGGCTCACACCTCAAACTGGGATGGCTCATAGACCATTTCTTTCTCTTGATGTTCCTGCTGGGCCTGTTAGTCATGCAAACACCTGCTGGTTGTGGGACCGGGCTGAACTGTCAGTTCCAACACCACCTCATGGAAAGCTTTCCCATGAACAGAGCGTTTGCTGTGAGTGTCATGGGAAACGAGTCCCACATCCATGGACTGGCCCCGAACGCAGGCGGAATGAAGAAACATCTGCTCACTCATGGCAATCAAAGTATGCGTTGTTCTCCAAAAGGAGCGTTTCGCTTCTGAATGTTGATACCTGCTGTCTTTCATGTTCATCTGATGTCACTTTGCTCTGGTGTTAAACAAAAGCAAACAACGCGTGCAGCTGAATTTCTCTGTATTACTCCAGCTGACATGTTTTGTACTATCTCAAGTCATTCTGTCAGGTTTCTTCATACCTGCCGTCACTCCCACGTGAGTCTTTTCGCCTTTCAGTCTGTCTGTAACTCGAACCTTTTTATTGCTCTTTCTATAACCGTTCAGACCTTTTTGGCCTCATCTCTGGGGTATCACAGGTTTTTCAAGTTTCAATGAACATGGGCAGATCACCTGGTTTGCCCTCTTCTTTACTGCACCAGACAGCATTTCCCAAGCCTTCCTTCATTCGCAGATATAGCCAAAGAGCCACCTGTTGCTTCAAATTGTCCTTTAAAAGTCTTCTACAGCACAATGGCTATGAAAACTACAATGGAATAGCTCTGGGGCTGCTTTGTGCTGCCTGTTGTGCTGACCAGGATCTTCCTCCTCTCCGCCCACAGGTACGTCTGCAGCCATTCTCTCTTTGCCTTCCTCAAAGTGCACTCTTGAGTTTCACATTCAAACGCAATTTTTATCCAGGACGGAATTTTACCCACATGCCTACTCAGTTTTCTGAGGGACACTTTTTAAATGCAGCTGAAAACGTAGATACATTTTTAATTGCTTCTGCTGCTTACTGTAGGTGGTCACAAGGTGATGGGAGAGGCAGCATCTGTCCCTGCAGAGGCCATGCTGCTGTCCTCCTGTATTCACAGAGTTGCATTGAAGCAGCATTTCAGTTATCAGTTCGGCCAGAGCTTCCTGTTCCTAATTCAAGACTTCCCGGCCCTCAGCTTTTATTTTAAAGATTGCTACAATCACTGTGCTTTGGAGGGTCTTAGCAGTTCAGAGAAAAAATATCCCAAATTCCTTTAGGACTTAAGGGGGATGTTTTTGCTGGCAACTCGGTCTCACACTGACTCCAGTAGTTGCTTGTTAGATACACAGTCCAGGAAGGAGGAAAGAAAAGGGGGTTGTGGGTAAGAAGTCTCCAAAACATTCAGGCTTTCAGGCTGGAAAACAATGTCTGAAGTTCAGCCTCTGAGGCCATCCCCAGGGAGCATGGGGTCATGATGGAAGCACTCCTGGAGGCAGAGGCAGCTGCTCAGAGGGCTTCTGAAGAAGCAGCACCTTCTGGTGATCAGAGCACCTGGCTCCACCTGGGCCCTGCAAGGACTTCAGCTAATAGAGATGACAAAGCAACCACAAAGTGCCATCAGACTTTGCTGGAATCCTCTACCATGGCCAGTGACAAACTCTTACCAATTCATAGAATAATAGAGTCATTGAAGTTGGAAAAGACCACTAAGGTCATCTAGCCCAACCATCAGCCCATCCCCACCGTGCCCACTGACCATGTCCCGCAGTGCCACATCCACACGGTTCTTGAACACCTCCAGGGTCGGTGACTCCACCACCACTCTTTCTGAGAAGAAACTTTTCCTAATATCCAGTCTGAGATTCCTCTTGTGTTGCTTCCTTCCGCCTACCAGTTGTATCAGTTTCTCTTGAAAAAAACATGCATCACAATTTCTCAGTGGATTCACACAAAGAATACAGTTTCAGGGAGAGGAAGAGCTCCTCAGTGGTTGATGGTTATGTGCATAGTGACTATGTTTGTACATAGTCACAAACCAGCACAAGTGACAGCTGGGACTGCCCAGCAGGAGACTCTCACGCAGAATGGTTAGTCCTCTAGAAACGCTCTAGGACAGGGCACATTCTGTCATAACACAGCAGAAGGCATCTGAAGATGTTTCTGCTTAAATATTATGATTTATTTTAACAGAAGAACAGAGTGAAGGCCACAGAGCATTGAACAAATTGAACAACAAACACACGATTGCCCATGGGTATGTGCAGCTGATGTGATTGCCTTGCACTGGGGTAGGACAGGATTTGGCCTTTTCTGAAAGCTCTTAGAAGCATAGGATCACAGAGTCATTGAGGTTGGAAAAGACCACTGAGATCATCTAGTCCAACCATCAGCCCATCACCACCATACCCACTAACCACGTCCCTCAGTGCAAACCTCACACCCTGAGCACCTCCTGGTTATAGATACAGTATTTACTGTATTCTTTTCATCCTGAAAGAAATTGTTTTTTCTCTGCCTTGTACACAGTCTCTCTGTTTTTATGAGAGAGACAGAGGAATAGTACAATGCCTGCAAACTTTTTGTTGTTGTAGTATTCAAAGAGTTTGGCTTTCCCGCATCTCAATAAATAGCTAAAATATTCCATCAGTCCAGTAGCATGGGGAGTGAGAACAATGTATGATCAGATAATTAAATGTCTTGCCTTTAAACAAGAAACAAAACCATTTTCAATAGAGGATGCTAGACCCAGTGCCTTTGCTCATCTGACATATGTTTTCTGGGCTGTGTTTGGTATTCTGTGACATGTGATTGCATGGGGATTTTGCTGGATTCAAATACTGAAAAAAAAAAACCAACCTTGTTTATTCTGCTATTCTGGGCTTCTCATCCCAGAGAGGACCTTTCTAGTCCTGCTGAGGACCATGGGTAACACTGTTAGGGATCACAGCCAGAGATCATGGGCAACTCCATTCAGCTCTGCCCTGAGACCACACAAAGAAGAAACAGCACACTAATGGCCCCCTGTGGGCAGAGGCATGCCCTCATCCCACAGGAGAAGGCAGCTCCTCTGGTTGAAGGTTCTACAGGATGCTTGGAAGCATCCCTGGCCACTGAGCAGCACCGGTCTGAATGGTAACAGCCTCCAGATTCAAGCAGGATATGTCAAGTGAGTTGCTGGAATTCATAAAATAAATAAATCCATGAAATAAAAACTCTTTTTCAGTCGGCCATCTATGTGATGATCTACATGGTATTGGGCATTTTTTAGATTTTATTTAATAAATGTAGCGCAACAGAATTGGTTATGCCAGTAGCTGAAATAATTAACCTCAAGAAAGAAAACCATATACAGAGGGAAGAAGAGCCAATATCAGTGTGGAAAGGACAGCTGTATTTCACTCATCTATCATAACTCTTAGCACATCTCAGCAAATAAAAGCAGATGTACCATTTTGGCTTGGATATTTGTGAACGAACAGCATGTGCACCAACAAAAAGGCCATAAATGGGTTAAATAGTGAGTAGGCAAAACCTGCTAATTACACTTTGCTTCCAGATGAGTGAATGCTGTAGGGAATTATGTAGGGACTTAACAACTCGTAGTCACCGGAGCAGCACAACATTATGTGAAGGCCCCGAATGCCAAATGCAGCCTGATGTGCAGTGAGAGACACACTCATGCATACCTCACACAGGGCTTGACACTAATCAAATCCAGTCCAAAGCCAAAAGCTGAGACTCTCATACTTTTCTTTCGTACTGCCTCAAAGCTTCCCATCATCCACACAGCTACATCCTATAAACCAAGAACTGAAGCCGTCCTTTCAGTAATGGCAGCAGAGAATGACCTGCCGGTACTGCTCAGTTCTGTCTCCTTGTGGTCCTACATCTGACTTTGTTTCATACCTTGAGCTTTGTGGGATTGCTCTGTGTGTCTGCAGAACCTAACTGTGTGTAGCCCTCTTCCAATGGCCAACGCAGCAATGTAAATAAAGCCGCATGAAATTCAAGCACAGAAAGCTGAAACGTGATTTGAGGTTGGATATTAGGAAACATTTCTTCTAAGAAAGGGTGATGAGGCAGCGGCACAGGCTGCCCAGGGAGGTGGTGGAGTCACCGTCCCTGGAGGTGTTCAGAACCATGTGGATGTGGCACTGCGGGACATGGTCAGTGGGCATGGTGGGGATGGGCTGACGGTTGGACTAGGTCATCTTTTCCAACCTTAGTGATTCTGTAATTCTGTGATTCTATGATAATGTAAAATTAAGAGACCATCTTGGAACACCATGCCATAAAAAAATTGTTAGGATAGATACTCCTCAATAAGGATGAAATGTTTAGAATCAAGAATTTGAGATCATTTCTTTCTTAAAAAGAATCTCATTTTTCCGATGTCAGAAACCAGCTGTTAAGGGAATGAGAAGGAAACTTCACCTGAGATATTAATCTCTAATTGTTCTTTTAAACGTTTCTTGCAGCCGCCCTCCAAACATTTGTCTCTGATTACTCTTGAATATCGGCCCTAGAGTCGATGGGTCCTGGCTCTGCACAATATGATGATAGCTTTTATTCGTGTCAAAGCCTGTTTGGCTGCATTCACCAGCTATACCAGATAGTTTACAATCCCTCTAAATTCCAAATTATTGAGCTATTTTCCAGCTATTTGGATCTTGTTTGCACCTGGAGCAGTCAGGAGTCCAGCCGCCATCACGGGGAATTTCCTCCCAGGCTCCCATTTCCTCTACAACCCTTCTGCAGTGTTAGGAAAGGAGAGCAGGGAGTACCCAAAGCCTCTCCCTGGGATGCCAGGTTTGCTGACCGACCGGCTGACGGAGCAGTGCAACACCACAGCCCGAATGGAAGTGATGCCGTGGCCCCGCGCAGCCCAGCAACCCGCACCAGCTGCCTCAATGGGCAGAAGTGAGGCTGTCAATAAACACCCAAGTGAAAGGAAGTTGTTGGGCTGTAATTAACATATGCCATTAGTATCTGTCGCTCTGGCCAGACGCAGCAGACAGGCTGAACCCATACATACAAATGAGTGTCTGCCTGAGCCGTGCGGAGGAGAGGGAGAGATGATTTCATTGTGAGCGTCTGGTGCTGTCAGCAGCTTTAAATCACGCTGGCACTTACCAGCGAAAACAGTAACGACCATTGTGTCCTGCAACAATAATACAGATTTGAAACTCTGTTTTATTTAATAAACATTTCTAAACCCTTCTTTGCTCTCTTCCTTTCGCCAGAGATGTTGAATGTAAAAGATATTTCAAGGGACAAAGCTCCACCGAAGATAAAGTTTAGTGCAATTCATTTTTGGGGCTCCTGCACTTGAAGCTCTTTTGCAACTCTTACGGTGCCGCTGCCGGTGGGAAAGGTGATGGTGGTGGTCCCGTGGGAATAGTTATCCTATCCTTCTTCCTAAGAATCATAGAATCGTTTGAGTTGGAAGAATCTTTAAAGTCATCTAGTCCAACTCCCCTGCAATGAACAGGGACACCTATAGCTACATCGGGTGCTCAGAGCCCATCCAGCCTGACCTTGAGTGCCTTCAGGGATGGGGTATCCACCACCTCTCTGGGCAACCTGAGAACATGAGCAACAGTTTCTTGAAGGTCTGAAATGAGCTCACAGCCACCCAGCAGCTGGGCCATATTCTGATTCATTTGGGGCCGGTGCTGGGCTGTGGTGGGCTCATGGCACTGGATGAGTTCATCTTCATCTTCCTTGGGTGAGACGGAGGTGGAGGTGTGGAGAGGTCCCCTCCCAGACCCGGGATGCCCGCACTATCAGCATCTCCTCATTCCACAAGGTGTGCAGGATGCCCTGGGTGAGCATGTCACCAATAGGCAGTATTCGCTTCTGGTACAGTATGCACAGACGCTTCCTAAAACAACATGCAATAGATCAACTAAGGTAGTGTGTGACCAGGTGTTAGTCTCTCAAAGTGGTCACAACACTCAGATTCGGGCTCATTTATTTTTCTGAAACCATAACGATGCTGTTCCCTTTTCATTACCAATGATTATCTTTGCATAGCTTTGCACAAATTCCTCTTTCTCTGAGGGGGTTGCAATCTGAAAATGCCCAGACAAGCCTCAGCCCATTGGCAGTGCCTGAGACCTTCCCATTAATTGCTATCGCTCTGTTCTCACTCCAAAGAGAAATGTCAGGAACTGAAAGCTTAGCAGCTTTTTATCCCCTCTATAAATAAAGCCTTGGCAAACTGGAAAAATAATGATAATTTGCAACCCCCTCATATATTACTGGAAGTTAATCGTGATTATTTTTCACAGTCGCCTCAGCCTTCCTGTAGGTTTAAATGTTTATTTACATAAGCGATTAGTTCAAGTAACATCGCCACCAAAACCAGTAGATCCAGGGCTGCAAACGTGATACTGCTGAATTGCTAAACTGCAGCGAAAAAACAACAAAGTTAGAAACGTCTGGGCTGTGCTCCAAGACACTGGATTTATGTGATCGCATTCTGCATCTCGGTTCAGTTTCACAGAGCATTTTCCTACTTTCTGCATTAAAATAGCTTCAAAGGTCTCTGCAGGAGTTTCTCGTTGGAGGCACTTGAGATGGCAGATGATAATTAGGCATTTCTACAGCACAGAAATTATTTTCTTTGCATTTCCCAGTTTGCAGGCAAAGCTGCGGTCAGCAACCCTGTCTGACTCATCCTCTCATCTTCCTACGTTTAAAACCCCCACATTCTCTTCTTTATTGGCAATAATAACTAAATAAATAAATAAATAAAGCCTAAGAGCCTTACTATCTCAAAAAAAAAAATCCAGTTTCATTGTCCTGGCTTCTGGCTTTCTGCGGTAAAGCTGTTGCCGCATTCATTGGTGTTAGTGTCTGAGGAAGCACTGCTAATACCCATAAGGTTCATCCCCTTGGTGCACTCTTTTTAAGGACAGAGGCACCTGGGCACAGCGGCTCTCATCCATCAGCAGACCCAGCTGCATGCGGCCAGTGGACCCCAGAACACCGTGCACGAAGCCGTGGGACTGGCCCGCCAGCTGGCCCAGCTCTGGGGGAAAGGCCAAGGGCCAGGTGGGTTAGGGAGATGCCAAAGGAGTTGTTTCATTTGACTATTTTCTCATATTTCATATTAAAATCCCAAGAGGTGGTTGTGGCAACACATCCTCCTGAGCACGCAGAGATGGACCAGCTGACTTGAATGTGCCCAGCTTGGATGTGCCCGGTGTCACCAGATGCTCAATAAGGCTGCAAAGGGCACTTGGTTTTGCAGCTTTCACACCTCCCAGCTTTGCCCTGCTGTAATTTTCCCCCTTTTCCTCCTGCTTTACATCGTGGTGTGGGCAGAGGCCCTTCACAGCCACTCATCATCACCAGGACCACCCTGTGGTTGTCCTCACTGCCCTTTCTCTTCATCAGTCAGTGCCCTCTACTGGAAAGAAGCCCCAGGCTACCATCATAGTCTCTTCAGAGACCCATCACCAGCTTCTGGTCCTACCTGAAGCTAAAAATAACCACTGTGAAGGACATCTTCACATGGAGGCCTCAGCCTACCATCATATCTTTGAATGGAGAAATATCCCTGTAATGCCACATCATGAAGCTGTTGCTTCTTGCAGAAAGACTGCAACAGCATTTAATTCACCACAGGGATAGGTAGGATGGGCTGGGAGAACAGTACTGCAACGTTTAGCAGGTGGATTGAGCACTGCTGCTGGAACCCAACTCGTTGAGGGATGTAGTAGTGGCCATGGTGGTGATGGTTGGACTAAATGATCTTAGAAGACTTTTCCAACCTTAATGCTTCTATGATGCTATGATTCTGTTCTGAAGCCTTCAGACAGCCAGGGAATAGATGCCAAAAGACTTTTGTGGCATCAAGAAAAAGGGTTAATCTTGTACTGTGGGTATTTTCCCCCTGTAAGAAGTCCCACTGCCTGTTATTGAGTTCTCAGGGGAAAAAAAATCATCTGCTTTAAAATGCTTTTCTGAATCAAGACCTAAATGCAAGGGAGCTTTGTGGAAGCTGGTTTCACTGGTTTTATTCACTCAATATGATTTTTGGATGCTGTGAATTTTCCTTAACCTTTTGATTATGAAAATACCCTATGCATTCTGACTTAGGAAGCTGTTCCACCCAAAAGCAGTACTTCAGCTGCAGAGTTCAAAGGCACAAGAGGAAAAGGCTGCCAGTGAGAAGTTCCATTAGGAAGTATATTTAATCTTCCAATATGTATATTAATCATTGCTTAATGGATTTAGTGCAGCGCCCAGGGCAACTCATTACATTAGGTGGGGATACAGCTCCAGCTTTGTGCTTTTGCTTGCTATGGGTAAAACATCCATCAGTATTAGATGGGGATGCTGCTGTTCTGCCACCCCCTCCATCCCCATGCTCCCACCGCTTTCCATGGGCAAGTGTTGATGCATGCTCGACCCTATGGTGTGCATCTTCAAGGAACTCCACCTGGAAGAAACATCTCTGCAAGGAATGGCAAGTGGTTTTCAGTGGCTCATCCCACCAAGGGGTCAGATGGTGGTCAGACAGAGGCGTGGAAATGCATACGTGTTCCTGAGCTGCTGACGGAGCAGGAATCAAGATGCTGTGGAGCCATGCTCTGAGCTTCCCTCGGGGCTCCTGAAGGCTTTTCTCATGCTCCATGTTAAGCAGTCTCATTCCTTATGCTTCCACCCTATGCTCTCTAAATATTCTGATTTCCTGTGTCTTTTCAGGTTTTTGGGTGGCAGTTTCACCATGGTCAGTGCAGCACCACGTAGCAAGCAGCACTGGTAGTTTCCTAAAGGTTTGATGCTTAGTTTTCCTTTCAGTATTTCTCCATCTGAATATTTGCCATAGCCGAAAAGACACATTTGTAATTCCAAAGGTAATGAGTGATAAGTCCTAACACTGGAAACTGAAACTGCTGTGCTTTTCCTTAATATCAACCATCTGCTAGAAACAGATGATGAGAAGGAATGCAACAGTTTTCCTGAATTGCAACATGGCACAGGTCTCTAACCTCTCAGAGTATCAACCACTGTTCCATAAAACACCGTTTTCCAGCAACTTTGGGAGGATGGGAAAAATGAATTGCCCGTCACTGACATCTGGGGCCAGCGTGTGGCTTGAGGGGTGGCTCATGGGAGTGCTAGGGCCTCCTTGAGCAATGGCACAGGCTGCCTTTGGCTTTGAGACATCCTGTGGTCCCAGAGAGCACTCCCTCTCCCCCTTTCTTTTCTAAACTTTCTTCACATAGAAGAGGGAAAAAGACACGGAACTTAAGGAAGAAGTTAAAAAAGAAATGCCCTCTGTGCTTTTTTTGTTTCAATAGAGGAAACCAGAAACTTATGGAGGCTGGTATAAGAAACAGAGCGAGGCAGAAACACAGAAGTTTTATTATTAACATCTTTTCTCTATTAAGCTCTTTGTTGCTGTGAAGAAAAACTGAAGACCTTTTTGATTCGTTTGCATTTTTATAAGACAATCGTGTATCCAGTTTCCATTCTCTGAGCCTCATGAATTAAGTGCAAGTATCGCAGCGTGATGGATCTCGTAAGACAACATCTTCTAGAATCACAGGAATACATACAGATCTTACATTGGATTTTTCCTAAAAAAATTAACGTTTTCTTCCAAAGCCGTAACTCCAATAGCTGTAGAGAGAAAAATAAGAATGTCAGCACTTCCTTTTTTCAGAAAAATGGTACTTTTCCAAGCTCATTTCCCAGTTTCAAAGGGACATGACTCACATTTTCTTGCATGCCTGGACACGACAGTACGGTTTGGTAGGACACAGACATGATTGTGACAGCTTGAAATCCCCAGTCCATGGAAGAAGCAATCAGTTTTCATCTTCCTCACTGTTGTGCTCCTCTGCAGTATGAGGTATCTGGACATGTGAGTACACGTACATTTAAAAATGGCACAAAATTATTCTCCCAGAGCCCGCTGTTCACTCTTCCTCTAACCACAGCTTTCATATGAATTATCCTACAGGTTCTATAGGCCATTTGAGTGGGAAGCCTTCATTTCTGGCTGCCGTGTTGAAGAACCTTGGGTGGACTTGACTTCTTTCATGGCGTGCATGCTCATCAGCTCCAAAAACCTGACCTCCTTTGAGGATGTTGTGGGATGAGCGACAAAAATTGCTCATCGCTACTCAAAGTGTTGTCCTTGGGAGTGCTGCGAGGAAGGCAGTATGTTGTGTGCCACGGCCATTGACAGCCCAGAGAAAGAGGCTGCTGGTGGCTGCAGGGCTCCTGTGCTGCTGGAAGTTGTTCACACTTGAGCCTTCCTGGGAAAGCAAGGGCAATCTAAATTTCTAATGCAGCAAAACAAGCAGGAAAAGGAGAAATCAAAGCCTACCTCCAAAAGCTCCTTTTATGCCTCATTAAAAAACTGAGAAAGACCCAAGTGGGGTCTAACCACTCAGTCCTTTTAATCTCCTTAAGTCTTCTGTGGGCTTGCTTGGGTTTTTTTTCCTCTGGTTTGTCACAAACCTGTCACAGCAATAAGTGCTGACAGCCATGCAACAACATTGCTGAGTCCCCAGTTCTACACCAGGCAGCATGACCTAATGCGGCCTGCCGCCTAGCAGCAACGAGCTCCTCTTCCCACCCACAGACACCTTCCAGCTCAGGCAGGCTGCAGACCCACTTTCTGTCCTGGACATTTATCCAGGTACTTAGCAGAGCTTGTTGTTTTTGCAAGCTTTGACAATCTCCAGCAATCTCTGTATCTGAGAAAGAAATGGAGAAGTCTCCAGTGGGCAATCATGGTTTGGCCACTATAATATTGAAGAGCCGTGCTCTCCTACAAACTTTTTAAGTATGTATCATTCAAAATGCATTTGACTTTTTCCAGCTGATTTTTTGTACTTATATAGATCTAGTTTAATGATTGTTTTCTTCCTGGTATTTGGAACACTTTGCCTTCACAAAAGTTCGTTTCTACTTAGAGACCAGATGCATCCTTTAATAACAATTACGTAGCACAGAGCAATAAACCTATTGTTTAGCCCAGTAAATCAGGCTGTATAATCAGAGAAGGCAGATTGTTATTTCTTCACTGTACATTTGTAATGCTTTGTTTGACTTCTTATAGGCTCAGGCACATATATGTACATACACAAGTATATATGTTTCTATGCTTTGGACACGGCAGTCAGCAGAACAAAAAGAGCAGAGCCCCACGTTAGTGAAGGGCTGCTGATCCAGCATGACAGCACCCATCCCCGCAAGTCCTGGCCATGGGGCCTCTGAGCCCCCATCCTGCAGTCTGAAGGTTGAGCAGTGGGAGGTTCAGTGGTGCTACTACTTTGAATGCCTTAACAAGAATGCTCCACAAGATATAAGAAAATGTGTCAGAGAATAATAGAATAATTGAATTCTTCTTTGGAAGGGACCCATAAAGCTCATCTGATCCAATGCCCCTGCAATGAACAGGGACACCTACAACTCGATCAGGTGCTCAGAGCCCCATAAAGCCTGACCTTGAATTTCTCCTAGAACAAGGCATTCACCACTCTCTGGGCAACCTATTCCAGTACTTCACTACCCTTACTGTAAAAAATCTTCTTTGTTATATCCAGTCTAAATCTCTCATCATTTAGTTTGAAATCATTTCCCCTTGTCCTATCACAGCAGCTAAAGAGTGCATCATCCCCATTAAATGCATTTCTCAGGTTCCCATCTCTCTGGGGCACTCCTGGATGGGTGGCTCTTCATCTTTAGGCTTCCAGCACCAGAACTAGCTCAGCTAAGTCTTTTCTCATATAAATAGCCCATTGGCACACAGACCATGCTCAGGGCCTGCATTCTGCCAATAACTTCTGATTTCTGCTCTGAACATCCACCTATCCCTTCAGCAACAAGTCTTCCAACCATGCTTTTGCACAACAGCCTTCACTCTTGCCTTGCAGCTGCCTGTTGCAATGTTATTATATAGTGTGGGAATGGGATGTTATCTCGTTCTACGTTTGGCACTTGGCACTGCAGAAGGTCCCTGCCCTCCATATTCTGGCTCCTGTAATGCTACCTGTAGTAGGCAATCAGCACTTGTTGTTCTGCCCCTTGAACGTGCCCAGCTATTTAAATTCTTCCTGTGCAATCTTCATTTCCCTCCCCTATAGCCTATAGCTGCATGGGCAGCTATTAATAGCACATAGCTCCCAGAAGACCTGCACTGGAAATGCAGTACAAATGGGGTACAAAGAACCGAGAGCTTCTGACACTTTACCAAAAGCCAGTCCAGGCTGCCCCCTCACCAAAAGTGCCGACCCACTGCAGTTCACATGGTGTGCCCAGCTGTGTGCACAAGTCATGTCAGCACAAGTCCCGTGGGCTCTATCAAGGAGCTGAGCAGCAAAGCCTCGCTCTGCATCAGCCTGGCTGCTCTCTGCCCTGCAGATAGGAAGTCCCAGCTCCCAGAGCCTGGAAAACTGTGTCAGGTTACTGACAAAGAGGAAAAGGCGCAGAGAGTCAAGAGGTTCAGGCTTGTTTCCCAGATTTGAAACAGTTGTCCTTTATGGCCTTGTGCAAAATGCTTTTTCTCCACTCCGAGTCCTTATCAGGAAAACTGGAACAGCTGCTTCTCAACTCCCCTCTGTCCTGCCCACCCCAGTGCTAATGGGAAGGAGCAGGGTTTTGCTGAACATGGTACAGCACAGTCCAGCACAAGGAGGTCCCACAACGGCAGCAGGGCGACAGGACCATGTCCTGAACCCCACCATAAGCTATCAGGTTACAAGCAGATATTATATCCTTAATATCATACTCTGCCCTGCATACTTGTAATTAAAGTCCTGCTTTTTCTGATCACGTGGTATATGCAGAGATTGTATTCTGCACTGGAAAGCTGCCTTGGGGTTGTGAGAGGTGTACAGCCCTGCAACCGCAGGATGCTCCAAATTCTCTGGCAGGTTTTTATGGGAACACAGCAGGACATGGTTTGTACAGGAACAAAACATATCTGGGAGCAGGATGGCATTCACATGGTAATGTGGGACACCAATAGCAGAGCTTGCAGGGCTGCGCACCTCCATGATGCCCATTGACCCTACTGATGTATTCTCAGATCCTTGAGGAGAACATCATCGAGTTCCTAATTCTTTTGGATGTCTGTAGTGCTCTTATAAGAAATTACAATGCAAATATCCCAGGGTGATTTTCCTGCCTGGAAACCTTCCAGGTTCTTAGCACATGAGTTTCGTTTCACATTGGGAAGCATGCAGCTCTTTGTACCTGGCGGCACTCTGAGCTGAAACATCGCTGTGGGAGGAGAGGGCTTTCTTTTTGCCTTTGGTATTTATGTCAAGGGATACTTCCTTGGGCCAGGTATTGGGGGAGCACTTCTGGAGGAAGTGACTGACCAGTGCAGAGCCTGTCTATGCTGGTGGTGGCAATGGTACCTTGCTCTGAAAGGTGTGGCCCCTCACTAAGAGAAAGACATTGAGGACCTGGAGTGTGTCCAGAGAAGGAAAATAAAGCTGTGAAGGGTCTGGAGCACAAGTCTTATGGGAAACAGTTGAGGGAACTGGGATTGTTCAGTCTGGAGAACACAAGTCTCAGGGGAGACCTTATTGCTCTCCACAACTGCTTGAAAGGAGATTGTAGTGAGTTGGGAGTTGGCTTCTTCTCCAGGTAAGAGCAATAGGACTAGAGAAAATGGCCTCAAGTTGTTTCAGGGGAGGTTCATGTTGGCTATTAGAAAACATTTCTTCTCAGAAAGAGTGGTGATGCACTGGCACAGGCTGCCCAGGGAGGTGGTGGAGTTACCATCCCGGGAGGTGTTCAAGGAACATGTAGACGTGGCACTGAGGGACATGGTCAGTGGTCATGGTGGGGATGGGCTGATGGTTGCATTAGATGATCTTAGTGGTCTCTTCCAAACTTAATGATTCTATGAGTTCTATGATTGTACAATTCCATGAAAGTCAATCACCCCCTATGTGTCCAGTGCTTCCACCACGGTGAGCTGCAAGGTGCAAGCTTCTACAAGGGCTCAGTGCAGCAATGGCAGGAATTGCCCAGAAAAGCAGCACTTTAACTTCAAAGAGTCTTTTGTACACTGGAATTTTATGAATCTCCAGCGAGGAAAAAAACCCTTCATGGTGATGTGCCAGGCTGGGCTGCAGCCAGCAGACCTGGAGCGGGAGCAGCTGGGTGTCAGCGCACTGTGGAAGTGCTGCAGCCAGGAACCTTCACTGCGGACTCATTCACATACCACAGCCCTCTGGAGAGGATCATCTGCATAATTACAAGGATCACAAATTCTGCACTTCCCCTATCAGTGAGCATTTTCCTTTTGGGTACAGTATGTTCCTGCAGATTCCAATGATAAACTGTCCTAATGGCCTTTGCAGTCATTTGATGTAGCTACATAAAAATGTCCTAGCACGGCGCTGGAAGGCAGCTCCCCTCCGCGTGGATCTGCATGGGAACAGGGCGTGTGCAGCACGTCCCATCCACGGATAAGCTAATCCTTTCTGCAGATAAAACTTGCCAGCAAAACGTAGCCTGAAAAAGTAGTTACCGAGGTTGTTTATTTTTCAAAGGATGGATACAATTTCAGGGCGATAAAATCACTTCCTTGAAATGCTTTCGTTCCGATGATTTACTTCCTTCTGAAAGGCTTCATCTTTCCTTTGCTGAACATTCTTTTTTCTCTTTTCGCTCCCTCCCCAGCAGGGCAGAGCTGGCCCATGTGCAGCCGCAAGCGAGCGCGGTGAGCGGGCAGCACGTGCCGTGCCAGCTGCGCCCAACGCGCACCGGCAGCCCTCCAGCAAACGTCCCATTGTGTTGGTAAATGTCTCATTGTGCCCGTTCGCAGGAGCCCCGCAGACCACGACAATGAAAACTGTTGTTCAGCGCCGTTAGCGGGGCTGCACCCTGACACGGGGCGCACTGGTGGGCTACACCTTGCGGGAAGGGAGCCGAGCGCCCTGGGCTTGGGGATCACCTCTTCCAACTTCTGGCTGAGGGATGTGTTCTACGGTGAAGGCTGAGCGTCTGTGGTTAATCCCATGTAACTCGAGGCGAAACACCAAAGAGCGAGACATTTTCTATAAAGCCACAGAAAGCTGGCGGTGCTGGGGAAGCGGTGAAAAATGAATTGTTTTTGCAAAGTCACGCAATTATTTTAGCATGGCTGGCAGCCACCGCCTGGAAAACTCAACAGAGCAGAGAATAAATGCCACTGAAAAGAAGAAAAGGAAAAAAAACCCCAACCCTAAAGGGTACATCTGTATCTCTGGCTTAAGTGGGGCTCTGTATGGTGTTTCTATCCCTGCCATGCAGTGCATGCTTTCTGGAAAGTGGCTTTGCAAGCAGAGCTATTTCGTGCAGCTGCTGGGGAAGTTCGTGGAGTGCTGCCGGACCTCAGCGCCTGGAGGTTGTCATGCTGTGACTTGGGGGAGAACAATGAAGGAAGCACAGATGTTACTCAGAAAATTGGTCGATGGAGAAAGAAGGGCTGAGCCTCTTGCTGCAGCCTGCGGTACATGGGGACGTCGTGCCCAGCTCTCTCTGCACGGCAGGTTTGTTGCAGCCTCTTGTATGGGCAGCGTCCTTCAGCTGGGGTTTAACTGGTGGCAAGACCTACTGCTCACACTGAGAAGGAACCAGAACATAGGGGAAATCTGCCCCAGAACCCAGTCCTTCTGGAGAACACAGACTCCTCTGCAGAGGATGCCAGGAAGGGTGAGAGGAGGAGGGTTCAGCTCCCAAGCATGAGCAAGGAAAGCATGGTGAGGCAATGCAGGCCTGTCTGGCAGGGCTGTGTCTGTGAATGCAAGTTTATATCGTAGCCTAGATGTATCACAGCATATATAATGCAAGTTTATATCACAGGCATAGATGTAATAGGGGACAGGAAGAGGAAGAGGACAGACACCAGTACCTCACTGGTAAGTACAGTGGCCATGCTAGACACCCTCTCCTGATCTCTGTAGGGAATAGAATTGTAGAATCATTAAGGTTGGAAAAGACCTATGAGATCATCTAGTCAAACCATCAGCCCATCCCCACCATGCCCACTAACCTTGTCCCTCAGTGCCACATCTACATGGTTCTTGAACACCTCCATGGACCACCACCTCCCTGGGCACCCTGTTCCAATGCCTCACCACTATTTCTGAGAAGAAACTCTTCCCCCAGTCTGAATCTCCCCCGGAACAACTTAAGGCCATTACCTCTTGTCCTGTCGCTGTTACCTGAGAGAAGAGGCCAACCCCCACCTCGCCACAACCTCCTTTCGGGTCATTGCAGGGAGTGATAAGGTAACCTCTGAGCTTTCTCTTCTTCAGACTGAACAATCCCAGTTCCCTCAGCTGCTCCCTGTAAGACTTGTGCTCCAGACCTTCACAGCTTCATTGCCCTCCTCTGGACACGCTCCAGGGCCTCAATGTCTTTCTTGTAGTGAGGGACCCAAAACTTAACACAGTACTCGAGGTGCAGCCTCACCAGTGCCAAATAGGAATGACCTGAAGCTGCTTATATCTATTTCTGGATTGTCTGCTGGCCCATTTCCTAGCACTCCCAAAACACCCAGCAAGCACATCTCCATATAGATCTAAGAGATATAAAGAAATATGAACAATAGGTGAAGAAGTTGAATTATACTGACAAAAGGTTAAAAGGATTTGGTGGAGCTGGCATTGAGTTGATTTCTATCACTGTAATTCCAGTGATGTAAATGGTAAGGAGCTCATGTGGAAGAAAATCCTAGCTGGGCTTGGGTCTGTTGCTGGCACACTGTGACAGCAGGGCACCACTGACCACTAAGCAACTCTTATGTGTCCTCTTTGTTCATATTGGTATTTATATTCTTGGTTTTATGTTTTTATAAACTGGATGGATGGAGATGGAGAAAGCTGCAGCAGAGAAAGAGAATCAAGTGCAATGAGAACGAAAGTAAATAGAAAAGCACTGGAACAGGTTGCCCAGAGAGGTGGTGAATGCCCCATCCCTGAAGACATTCAAGATCAGACTGGATGGGGCTCTGAGCACCTGATCTAGCTGTAGGTGTCTCTGTTCATTGCAGAGGAGTTGGGCTTGATGACTTTTAAAAGATCCTTCTAACTCATGCAATTCTATGATTCTACAATTCTGCATCTTCATGAGGCCAAAGCAGAAGATGCTGGGGGCTTTTGGAAAACCAGGTATTCACCCTGCATCCCAAAGGGAGGGCAGCAGAGTAATCCTTGAGAAGCAAGAGCTGCTCTTGGAGTGACTGCATTGCATCAGCTTTGATGGCCGGAGGGTATAATTGAGGCAAAGCCTATGGGGAGAGGTAATACCTGTCAGCAGATCAGCTAAATACCATTGAGAAAAAAACAGCACATAAGCCTCCTGTGGGTACGTTCTCCATCAGGCACTCACTGTATAATATAAATTGGCTTAATATAAATTACATTAGGAGAACGAGGTATAAGTGTCTGATGGGATGATGGCAAGCAATCGGCTCTGAACAAAGACAATAACAGGAGTGATTCAGTCGTAGCATTGACAGTCAAAAGATGGGAGCTGGGCAAGGGTGCAGGGAGAAGTGATACTGTGCAATCTAAATACATAAGTGCACTGTGCAGCCACATATGGGGTCTGGTCTGTCATCTCCCATGCCAGAACCACATAAAGGTTTCTGCTGTTTCCATTCCAAGAACTTTTTCTATTAAGTATTAGAAATGCAAAATGAAATCAATCATAATACAAATGGATAGCTACGGGTTAGGTGACTTCTCTGTTAGTTTTTTGCCCTCGATACCTTTTCAACTAAGCTTAGCATCAGTAGACCCAAGCATGCTTAAAATAGAAATTCATCATTTTTCAGGTAAAACAGGTAAGCCATCTCATGTGTTTTTGCAGATGAAAAATACAGAGCTATAGGAAGTGAAGAGGTCTGTCCAAAGCCTCAGGGCAAGCTTGTGGTTGAGTATGAGAGGAAACCTGAGGCTTCCTCATGCCCTGCATGCTATTTGGCCATCTGCCCCTCTCTCCTCTGGGAGACACAGTGACCTGCACAGAATGCGAGACCTCCCAGAGCACCCACAAAGTGGTTTCCTATGTGAATCCCCATGTAAAACTCTTGGCCTGTCTTTCAGGAATTAGAAGATCTACAAGAAAAATGAGAAATAATTCAACCAGCCTATGGCATGGGAAATCCCTCCTCTCTGTCTTCTGATGTTATGTGAGTAAGTCTGAGCCTTGGTCTCATCAGCTCCAGTTTCTCACCACTTAAGCACTACAAAACCATGAAACAGGAATGTTATTAGGATAAATCCACACATAATTCAGTGGTAGCCATGAATATACTTTATATGGTGTGGTTACCTCAACATATAACAGTAAGATCCATAGCACCAAAGTCTTAAAAAAAGGGAGATTTCAGATTTTATTTCTGTACTGGCATTATTTCATTCATTTCACTTGTGACTTCCCTCCCATTTCCCTGTGCTCACCTTCCACCGGGACTGACTGTTAACCTGTGCCCATTGGCTGCGCTATTTGGACAGCAGTTGTCTCCTCTGGATTTCTCACTTGTTTCAGCAGCATGATGAAAATGCAACTGTGTGGCCTTCGTGACGAAGAATTTCCAAAAGCCTCTGGATTTAATAATAATTTAAAACAACAACAACAACAACAAAAATCCTTCCAAAACACGAAATGATTTTTTTTCTGAGGGAGATTTCTGTTGCCGCTTGCAGCCACACCGTGCACCCCACGCCAGAACGCAGTCGCCTGGGGGCTAGCGAATATACCACGCTAGGACCATAGCAGCACTAGTACCAATGTGGATGAT
>JANHGO010004861.1:0-24089 GCA_024606505.1 Aquila spilogaster
TTTGAGATGGTTCACACACAAAGATGGACACCAGCCCAGGTTTCAGACTAACTGAAGAAAAGGAAACAGACTACAACATGCTTAGTCACCCGCGGGGAGTGAGGCGCGCGGCGGTGGCCTCGGGGTGGGTGGGGCAGGCCGAGCACTGAGTGCCGTGGACTGACGGGAACCCGCCGGGCCGAGGGGTTCTCCGCGCTGGGCCTTGGTTGGATGTGGCGCTGCTGTGAGGGAGCGGCTCCGTTCTCTCGTGTTGGGGCTGTGCCGTATTGTCCCAGCAGGGTGTACCTGCAGGCCGGGACGGCAGGCAGCCTGCGTGCGTTTGTGTGCGTGAAGGTAGCGGTTTAGGAGCTGAGGTAGACAAAAAGGCCCAGCCTTCTTTGCGATCTAGTATTGGAATCACAGAATCCGTAAGGTTTGGGCTGTTTGTCAGCCCATCCCCACCGTGCACACTGACCATATCCTTCAGCGCCACATCCACGCGGTTCTGGAACACCTCCAGGGACGGTGCCTCCACTCCCTGCCTGTGCAGCCTGTGCCAGTGCAGCACCACTCTGAGAAATTTTTCCTGATATCCCACCCGAGCCTCCCTGCTGCTTTCATTGTGACCATGGGATCCTGCAAAAACCCAGCCCAGAAGCAGAGCAGGGAAAGGCACCTTTGTGCAGTGCCCTGGTAGCGCTGGGTGTGGGCAGCCCTCAGAACACTCAGCTGTGCTGCCACCTGGAAGGCACTGAGTGCTTCTGCTTGTGGCACCCATCTGAGCTGATCCATATTTTCCTTAACCTGAATCTCGATGGCCAGAGTATGCTGAAAAGAATGCATTCAGATTGGACCATCTCAATCCATCCGCTTTGTGTTGCCCCAGAACCCAAATGCTTTTTCATCGTAAGATTATCATCATTTTACACTCTGGCTGGCCTGTGACAGGTGGGACCCGTGTCCAGTTTGTGGCACATGTTGGAAGGACTGTAGTTCCTCATTGCCATTTCTTCTTGTTGTCAGCAACACTTGGACCTTCTGTTCTTCAGAGCTTAAAGTGAATGTGATGGTTCTGTGCAATGTCACAATTGAAAGTAGTGGAATATAAAGATGGGAAACCAAAATTATTTAGAATTATTTTATTATTTATAAGCTGTAAAGTCAAACACCCAAAGGTTAGGAAACACCAAATTTAATTTGCTTTTTACACATTATTTTACCTGTATAAACATGTTTTATTCTAAGAAGCACCTAGCAGTTGGCCTGGCAGGTTAGAGGTCTTCTTTCCCTTCTTATTCAGAGCAGATCTGGGTCTCGTTGCTACATGTCATCAGTCACACCTCAGGTTGCGTACAACTTCAGTAATGACTTAATGGTTCTCTAATCGGAGTTATTTATATATTTTTGCAAGGGAAGGAGCAATACCCCATTAAGTATCGGAAATTAGTAGTTGAAAGGTTAAAGGGTTGAAACAGAAACCTCCAAGAATACTGAGGAAGAGACAAAAAACATGTATGTAATGCTTGTATTTGTGGACTTGTCCATAATGCAGAAAACAGGGCATGGTATGGTGCAATTAAATTAATACTGCAGTTAGTCTTTGTACAACTATTTTTTAGATTTAACCTTGCTACCTACATCTGTGTAACTGACATAGATGTGTATTCATGTAACACATTGGTAAGAAATGCTGTTGTTGGTCTGCTTCTTATTGGAGACCGCTGTCACAAAACTCATCTTAATTTGGGGTGTTCTCTGAGCTGCCGTTTGGGTTTTACCTTTTACAACAAATACATTTTCAGTCTTTGCTGTGGCTCTTCTTGAATTACCTTTTTTTTTTTTTTTTAATCTGAGAGTCTTTATCTGCCAGCACAGTTGGAGGAAGGTCAAAAGTAGGATTTATGCATGAGAGCAGCGTCCAAAGATCAGATGAGCTGAGGCCAGGTTTTCTGCTTCTGTACAACTCATGCCCCAACCCCCCTAAACAAACAAAGTGTTGACTGCCAAATTAGAACACAACATACAAGTCCTCTTTCTGTTGTGAAATGCCATGGTTCTTTGTCACGTATTGCAGAGGTAGGAATCGAAGAGAGCTCTGCACAAAGGGCTGGTCGCTACAAGATGTCGGCTGGCTTCAGTTACCTCTTCTCATCTGTGTATCTTCAAACACAGTGGCAGCTCCAGTGTTCCATAATATTTTGGGGCCTCTCTTTGTTTTTCTAGAAGCACCCACTTCTGCCTATGTGTAATTAGGCTTTTGTTTTACATAATAGGTAAAAACAAAACAAACAATATAAGAATCCCACAGCCCTTTGTGAATAGAAGCAAAGAAAATAGATGACCCTGAGACTTGAAGTGGGAGGGCATTCTAGTGGTTGGGTCTTGGAGAATTGCTTAAAGAGATGCTTTTTTTTTTTCTCCTTCATTCTTTTAAAAGGGTTAATTGGGCTAGGAAATAAATGCCTGAGTTTGTTCTTTGAGTCTGTGATTCTTCCACAGACCTTGATTTTGGATGGTGCAAGTCCTCACATTTTTGGTATGTTTTTTAAAGTATTTGGTCCTCTTGTGAGTTATATGGTCTGTTTAGAGTTTAAGTTTATACACAGGAGCCAGCAACAACTATCCGTGAAACAGTTAAACCATCAGTAAATAATTAACATTTACAATGCTGTCACATTCATATTAGCAGGAGCTCTGTAATGATACATTGCCTCATACTTTGTTAATGCGCTGTATGAACACTAGGTATCACATTACAGTTGTATGGGATGTTACCTAGAGGAACTGCTACAGTAGTGTACCAAAGGTCAGTTTTATTTAGAGATGGCTTTTTATTTATTTATTTTTTAAATGTGAAGGGTGTCTCTGGAATTTACAGAGCAGTAATGCTGGTTGTGAAATAACCAATGTTACCTTGATAACAAGTTGGAGCCGAAGCTGAGAAAACCATGCAAGATGCAAAGACACTGTTAAAGGAAGTTCAAAAACCTTTATGTTCAGACAGAAATAACTCCCCAGTTAGCTGTAGTTACATGTGGAGTGAAGTATGCATAAATGCAAGGGAACGATTTTCTTTTCCTTGAGAAGAAAGAAACAGGTTTAAAAATTTACAGAGTAATTAGATTTTCCAGTTCCCTTGACCTACATTTATCTCCCAGATTAGAAACTGTAGTGTTCAATAACTATATTCTGGCAAGTTTTATATAACTTTTTCCCCCACTCTCTTTTATTATGGTTAATAAAAATGAAATATTTGCTTTAATGGAACTTTCAGTTCTTAACACTTAGTCAGAAGAGAAATATATACTTAATTTTTTTTTCCTCTCACCTCTGCAAACAGCACATCAAATTAATGATAATAAGGAAACTAGTGCCCTTGGTTACCATTTTAGATGATCGCTTGTTCTGTTGGAGTTCTGACATCTATTTGGTATACAATTGTTAAGCCAGCACAAAAATCCTGAAGTTCAGGAGCGAACAGTTTATTTAGAGTGTGCCCCTCCAGTGCTGCATTGTGTGGCTTTTTGGAACAGTAAATCCTCATTCAGCAGCATTGTAGCCCAGTGAAAGGCTGCCTACAGCTCTGGGTCCAGTCATCATGTCAGCAGAACTTAACAATAACTGTAGCTTTGAGTCTGGCAAGGTTACCCCGACAGCCGTACAGATTAACACCTTTCTGACACCTAGAATAAAATCATACATGTATTTGAATATATATGAGGATTCAGTATAGGAAAAGGGTAAGCGTTCATTGCAGTATTTCTCATTTGTGGTGATTAACCTTCTCAAGATACAATGGAAAGGAACATTCTTTTGAGCTTTTGTGCCTCTCTGTGGTTAGCTATAAGAGTAGTGCCAAGATAACTTTCTGCAAACAGAAAATATCACTTTTCTAATGATCTAGCAGTTAGGAAAATGCTAGCATTAATCTTAAAACACCTTTAAGTGGCAAAAAGCTTGCCAAATCAGATACAGATGCCTCTTCTAGTAAGCACTGAACACAGAGAACTAACTTTCACATACAGGATGCATTTCTAAATCACACTTCTGCAAAAGCAGCTTTTATAGTAGCCTCACAATATCTTTTCCTTAGAGCCAGGTCTTCTCCCAGATCTGTTGGGAAACAAGCCTTAAAGATAATAGAAACATGTACTCACTACAGTTAGGATTGCATTCCCTGTTCACAGAGATCTCCTCTTTTCAGGTGAACCAACAGCAACACTACAGCTGCCAGTAAATACCTTCTTTGGTTTGCTCTAGTAAAACTACTTGGCATAAACTATATCTGCCAATCTGGCTTTATAATCTCATCTTTTATGACAAAGAATAGCATTGCTTTGATGCCTGGTAGGAGTAAACTCCCTCCCTCCAGAAAGACAGGTGTTTTGCATTACATGCTTACAAAAGGGATTGATCAATTAAATACAGCTGTGTTTATTTGAAGGCACCCATCTAAGCATGTTTGTTTTTATATATTAAATGTGTTGTAGATGTTTGTGTGTGTTTTATGGGTTCAGGAAAAATGGACTTTCATTGGTCTGAATTGGCTTCAAATCAGGCTTCTTTTAGTAAAACAGAAGGTGCGGTATTTTACAGAACTTTTATAGTGTGTTTTGAACTTCTATGAGGAGATAGATGATACTCTGCAAAAAAGTACCTGAAGAGGCCTTTTTTTTTTTTTTCAACTGATATACTTTAATTTTTTTTTTTATCTTTAATAGAGACACACTGAATTCCCAAGGTTTTTGCAAAACTTCATGAAACACGTAAGTATGAATTAAAGTCATTGTTATGTATTTCAGGTTCTCTGTGAGATTGTTAAACCTTAAAGCTACATTTAAACTCCTGTCTGTAGGGCGTTGCTATTGGGATGCCCTTGTGTTTAATACTGTGTTCATAAATATTGTTCCTATGTGCAATGCATTTTATAGCTGGTTCCTTAGTGTTTTCTTCTACTTTGCTATTAATTTATTGTTGTGATAATCTTATTATTCCTATTTTAAGTTCAGTCTAGTAGTAGACTATTTTTGTTGTAAGTATTCATTTATGGGGCCTCTCTGAACTACTGGATTTATTCAGTAATGAAACTGGGCCTTAGAATGATTGTAGCAGAATCTTGCTTTACCTACAAACGTTTAGAATTACTAGTGAGATTCCACAGAAATAGCTATATTGTGGGTGGGGCCTATATCAGTCCCCTTTCGCTTTCCTTAATAAAATAAGGTAAAACTTTTTTTTTGAGGGCTGATTTTCTTGGAAAAACAAGCCTTTGCTGATTCAAAGTTAAGGAAATACCTAAACTGTTTTACAAGTCTACACGTGGTTAGGATGTCCTGGCTCCCATAACAGCAGCAAGACTACCAAACATTAGCTGCTCCAGAGCCCTGGTTTAGGATACGGAAGTCAGCATGTGAATTGGATTGCTGAGAGATGGGCATACGTTCTGTTTGGTTAGACCTACTCTGGAGTGTAATCTTCAGCAATGGGATGAGTCAAAGAGTTGGTAGTAGGACTGCCTCAGAACCATGCAGTTCCTTCAGGCATAGTCTGTGTTTTAGAGGCCAGGTTTATTACAAAATAGTGGTGGCATTTCATTGTTAACAGATGCATCAAAATGGAAGAACAGACCTCTGTATAGGGAATCTTCCTAATCTAACAGGAATCTTGTTGGCTAGCCTTGCTACTCAGATGCCCCAGGATAGGTTGTTTGTTTATTATGTTTGTTTAGGTGTCTTTACATAGGCTGGTTACTGACTATTTGAGTCTACTTTTGATATGGCACTCTATTAAATCTAGAGTAGTATCTAGTATGATAATGCACATCCTTTTCTGGCTGTAAAAAATAAAAATAGCCCCTTATGGTAGAAAAAGTACTGGAGGCTTGGTCAAACTGTGCCTTATGAGGGACTGTTCTAAACAGGAGGGAAGCCATTTTATGTAGTTATGAGCTTAAGGAATCATTGAAGTGAATCTACTGACACTAAGTATTGAGGTAGGCTTGTGTATTGTGTAACACAATGTTTTTTGTATAATAATTCCCTCTCCTTTTGCCCCCATCTTGCTGCCAGTAGCTGGCTGCACCACAGAAGTGCAGTGGTCTCTGAGGACAATGCTGTCATTCTTTAACAGGGAAAGGTATTTCCTTATGAGAAGTAAACAGCGATGAAATTTTGCTCTTTTATATCTAGATGAATTTGAAAGGTAAATATTAGTAGTAGAGCATACTAATTTCATAGATGGTTGAATGATGCTTTGAGTGCTTTTACCTTGCAGGCTCTAACCAAGCTGTTGGAAAAAGTGATTAAGGCAAAGATGTGGTGGCAGAGAAATCAATAAGAAACCTGAGTATTGCTCTCTGCTGTTTTCATCTTAAAGATCATTCTAGAATGTTGACTTTTGACCCTGATTTGTTTGGTGAGGCTTAACCTTTCTCTTACGAAGCAGCCTTTTAAAAAGTTCAGGTCTGCAGGTCACTGTGGGTGGAGGAAGCTTGTAATAAGTACTCCACCAGTTTTTTTAATCATTGTTAGTCATTATCATAAAGATGATAATGATTGTTTATGGGCTTTTTGAAGACACTCAGTCATGCAAGCTGATCATATAGCACTTAAGCTGTGCATAAAGGCTCTGCTGTGGTCTAAGCAGAGACATATATCCACTTTCCTTTTGCACGTCGAAAATTGTGCAAGTCTAGTTTATGGATAGTTAGAAGGCTTGCATGTAAACTTGCATGTTGATGCAAGAGGGAGCCTCTATGGTGCCTTTAGATTTTAGCCTAGTGATTTCCATATGGTTGAAGTTTTTGATGCTCAGCTTCTGTGCGGGTGGAATATGTTTTCCCTGTGTGGTCACTATAAAAGGACATCAATACAGGGCATGGTGTCTAACAAAAATATACTAGAGATAGGTGTAGGGAAACCTTCCATTGAGGATTATAAAGGACCAATGAAAAACACTTTCTGACTTTTGCAAATCCAGTCATGCTTTTACTTCTCTTATGGGCATGATGTGACTGGGATTGCATCTGTTTTGACAAACTGTATCTGGAGAGCTTTTCAGGTCCTCTGAGATAGAATTTGTACTTGAGAAAGATTATCAGACTGGATGGAATGTTAGAGTATTGAGATCCAGTGAAGCTCCAAATTAGTAAGATTTGGAACACTCAGGGGAAAGTGCTGAGTGAATGAGTTGCTTTTCTTTATGGTATAGTCTGTATTTATTACTTATATTGCATGTTTTGATAAGTATCTGTAGAAAGGTGTTTATTTTTTTTCTTTCCCACCACTAGTATGAGTGGAGTCCAGTACATTGATGCGAGGACATATACAGTCTTTGGAGTGCATTCACTAGTGCAAAAATTTTCGTGATAGTAATTTAAAATGCCTCTACAAAGTATTAAGAAGATAAATTGGAAAAAAAACTACGGCTATACGGAGTAAAACCAAGCTTTCCTCCCTCAGGTAATAAGTTGAGTAGCAGTTGTAATAATGTAATAACACCCATTTCCAATAGAGGCTGAATAAACGGTTGTTGGACTATGTCCTGGGAGACAACAAATGTGGGCAATTTCAATTCAAAGCCTAGGGATGTTTGATTCTGAAATACAACTCCTTATTGAAAGGTGTTAACTGCTTCATTTCTTTTGGTTTAATGGGATTCTGCTTCTACTATTCTTATGATGACAACTGTTAAAATGTTGGTGGGAGTGGTGTTTAGTTTAAGTATGCTCTAAATTAATACCTCTTGCATTGTTACTGTTTGTAAAGCTGAGTCACAATAAGAGTTGGTTTGTCCATTGTTTTACTGAAGTTTGCCATTTTCTGAGTTTGGGAACAAGGCCAACTCTTTCAGATTTCTTCATAGTGGGGGGGAAAAATGCTCTCTATTATGGTGATTAAGTCTTTACTCAGGAAGAGGAAAGTCTTATTGAATTAGGATCTGATCTCTGTGGCTCACTGTTTATTACACCTCCCTTTTGCCTTAGCAGTGAGGACTTATCTTAAGGAGAGATTAAGGATCTAACGGATTAAACATGCATGTTTAGATTTTACAAGATTTCTGCTAGTATCAGTAATAAAAAAAACCTACCAAGGCAGCTGTTCACTACAGATCTTGTCATTTGAGTTTTAATAGAAAGGAAGATGGAGTAGGGTTTAGAATTTGACTGAAGATGAATCAAGTTTAGATGGTTAGAAGGCAGAGGCTTCACAGTTCATAACCTGATTATCAAAATGCTAGAAGATTAGTTGTATTTGAAGCTGTAAATTTGTCACTATTCAAACTGGTGACATGCCTTTTGAAATCATCTATTACAGTAGAGATACTTGTTTTGGAATGTGGTTTGAACCAGATTTTGCAATGGAACAGTCAGTTTGCACTTGGCTACTAGTTTTCCCCTGACAATAAGAACAACATTGTTGATATAAATGGAGATATTTTCTGAAGATGCATCAGAATCCAGTTTAAAAAAACAAAAACAAAAAAAAGACAAAAAAAAAAACCTGAAATCTTCTCCCTCATTTTCTGATTGTCTCAGTGACATCTCAGGGAAAAAGAGATTGAAAGAAAGATGTTATCCCCTTTGCATCGGTTTTTTTCTTCAGTTGTATTTGTTCCTGGGCTACTGCCAGGTGGACTTTCAACAAAGGTGCAATTGTAGAATTGGGATTATGCTTTTTTAAGAGTACTGTGAGTATGGTATGTAACAATTGCCCTGATGCTAGAGGTCATAAGACTGTTTCATTCCAGCGCACTGCAAAATTGCAAAATAATTGTATTATGTGAACCCCAATTGCAGATTTTCCTGTTCAACAGCAGTGGAACAGTCCCATTTAACTATGAAGTAGTGTCTGCCACTCCATTTGTCCTCAACTGAGCTTAATGTACAGGTGTCTTATATAATAAAAAGGAATGAGCACAATGAATATATTGTTCTTGTACTTTATGTATTTCAAGGAAGGGTAAGTTATTCAACCAATTTGTCTGTTAAAATGATTTTGATTCACATAAAAACTGCTTGAACCTGCTTCTGTCTCATTTCTAAGGGTACAGTAAAATTTGTACTTGTGTTAGGGACCATATACTTCTACTGATGAAATAAGAATATTGCTCTCTTGGCAGATACATGAAGAGATCTTATGCATATAACAATTTAGCATTTGCTACTTTATGAACTATAACTTGATGTACAGTATATTACCTCATTTTACTTCTGAGCAAATAGACTTGTAAAATACTGAATGCAGTTGCAAATGTAAGGTGATATATAAAAAATGGTGCTTTCAGGTATTCTCATTTTGAGTAATGCTTTATTAAATATTTAGGAGAAAAGTAGGCAAAAACACATTCATGATCTTGCAGCTGGAGTCCAGTGTAAGCCAACAAGAAAAGTAAGATTTCGATGTACATGAATACAACTCACTAAGCTGTGAGCAAAATTTGCGTCATGATCAGCAGTCTTTTCCTACAGTGCTACCACTGTACTGTAAGCTAAATTTGTAGTGTGCTTTCTGAGGTGTGGGAGGAAAGACTGACCTGTTTTTAAGTGCTTTTTTTTTTTTCTTTTACATGAGCTAGGAAATAGTCTTCTAAATTTTTTTTTCACTTGAAGAGTCAAGCTAGACAGAAATCCAGCCGTTTAGGTCTTATTTCATTGTGAGAACACAACGGAGCCCTAGTTGAATGTGAACATAAAGTTAACTCAGGATGTTTTTTCTTGCCTGTCTTTCCAGCTAAACCACTGGGTAATTCTGCTTCATAGACCACTCAGTAATGCACACTTCCACTTTACCTTTTCTTTCTGCTGTCACAAACTAGCTTATTAACACACTGAATTCTCATGTTTTTACTTAGTAGCATACATGTTTCACAGAAGTTTGAAATTCCAGCCTCGAGAATAATACATTTGTCCTTTTAAAGTTGAACAGTAGTAGAGGAAGAAGAGTATGTCATTGAGTGAACATGGGGAAAAGAATATGCTAAGAAACTGCATGCATAAGGGAACATGTGGACTTGGCCAGGGCATGTAGGTTATATTTCCTGGGCTGTGCCAGGAAGTAATTGAGTCTTGCTGAAGGTACAGAAGGGGCCAAACAGATTTCTCAAGGGCTGGGAGAGATAGTGGGTTGGTAGAGCATCAGAGTAATTAGCCTTTGTGTGAATGAATTGTCACTGTGTAAGAGCATAAAAATATACCAAAAATTTTTGAGAAGGAGCAGTAGGTAGCTGGATTACCCTACAGAATGCTAACAAGAGCTATTCTCTATCAGTTGCAGTTCTTTCTCATCTTGTTGAAGGATCAGAATTAAAGCAAAAGTATGGTGAAAGAAAGGACTGCTGAGAGAGACAGTTAATTGCCAAAAACTAGAGTGAGACACAACAGCTGGATGGAAAAGAGTAGGGGAGATCGGAGGAAGTGCATAACAAGGTCTGCAAGCAAGAAATGGCTCTTGAGGAGCTGGCAGTTGTTTGTGGCCTGATCTGTGTTCAGAACTTAGAAGGACAAAAAATGTGTAATGAATTCGGGAGTGGGTTAAAACACATGTATTCACCTTGCATTTAGAAGTGTCTTAATCTCTCAGTTTCCTTTCTGGTTTTGCTTGCTTCTTTGTATAGTGCTCAGGTTATGCTGTCAGTAAGGAAGTTATAACTGTTCCTAACTTAAAATTATCCCTGTTTTGCCATGTGGAAGGGCTGGACTGTTCAAAGATTACTGTAACTTCTGTCATAGTTGTTTATACTCCAATAGTCAACAGTAACAAGAAAAAGCTGTTAATTGCTGTACATTTTTCATGTTTTATTTGCATTTTATTTGTATACAACTTTAACACTTCATTGCTGCTGTTGCAGCCTTCGTTGCTCTTTGTCCAGTTCAGACAGTTCCTCTGAATAGCTTAGATGAGTGTTCATCATTATGGCATATATCAAACACATCTTTGAACAGTTCATGTAAAAATACACTGCTTGGAAAACTTGTGCAACTTTTATTTCCTTCACACAAGTTCTCAGTCTTCAAACGTGTACAGGCAAAGCACTCTTCTGAAATATGGTGTTGTCTCAGTTACTCTGATATAGACAGGCACATGTGTCATCTGTGAAAGCCACATCAACTCTATGTTAATAAGTACATCTCATTCTGGGGAGGTGGTCAGCGTTAAAGGTGTGAGAAGACTGGAAAGTGAAGGGACTAGAGAACAAGACTTATGGGGAGCAGCTAAGGGAACTGGGGCAGCTTCCTCTGGAGAAGAGGAGACTGGGGGGAGACCACATTGCTCTCTACCACCATCTGAAAGGAGACGGCAACAAGGAGAGCGTCAGTCTCTTTTCTCATGTGATGAGTGATAAAATAGTCAGAAGTTGTACTGGGGAAGTCTAGATTATTCATCCATGAGAATCTCTTCATGAAAAGGGTTATTAGCCCATAGACATGGGCTACCCAGGGAGATGATGGTATCCCATCTCTGGAGATATTTGAGACTTGTGATGTGGCGCTGAGGACCATGGTCTAGTGATGGGACACAGTAGATCAGGTTGATGTTTGGACTTAATGATCTTGAAAGTCTTTTCTAACCTAAATGATTCTGTAGTCTGTATTTTGGAAAGGCTTTACTTAGTTAAGTTAATATGGTGGATATCTTATATAAGTTAAATGAAGTTTTTCATTCTCAAATTTCTCATATTTTCTACAATATGCCTTTGCAGATGTAGATGAAGAAACCTAGAATATCTGAAATCAAGCCTAAAAAAAAATCAGTGTAAAAATACATACTTTCTGCAATTAAAAAAGATTCCTATATAGGCAGACTGCCCTAGAATTTGTCACTTCAGGGCTTTTGTATCTTCCTTTTGAAATATATATATATAACAAGTGCTCATGGAAACAACAGAAGAGGAGGATCACTGGCATATCTGGTAGGGCTATTTCTGTAACTTTAATGGCAGTATTATTTAGGAGTGAGCTACAAATTGGCTTAAGTAATCAGGTAGATACTCATTAACCATGGTACTGATTTGTCTAGTGAGGAAAGTTTTCAAACATTTCTCAAACAGTAAGACAAAGCACACTGGGTTGTGTAAATCTTATTTTTCAATATTAGGGTAAACCTGTCCATTTTAACTTGTTTTGATTTTAAAAAAAAAATATATATATAACTTTTAAAAAGGAAGTTCCCTGTCAGTTGTTCCAGCATCAGAAATATCTAAAATTTCCTACTGCTGTGCAAAAAAGGGCTTGAAATAGTTTCAAGACAACACTCTTTAAGGCTGTTGCTCCTGTGCTGTCTGCTAGAACAAGCTGATTTGAGAAGAGTAAGTAGGGAGTGAGTTCTAGGCTGATCTGAAGGTGAGGAGAATTGGAATTGTGGAAAGAACTTTGGAAAGCTATAATAACAATAGTGGCTGACTATTATTTTTTTTTTGGTTGCAGCCACAGCTAATAAAAGTAATATTTCCTTTGTCTATCTGGATTAAGATTTTAGTCTTTGCATCAGTGAAAGCTTATTTGCTGCTGCTGCCAGCTACCATTTCGGAAACTTTGTTGCTTATGGTATTTGTGATATTTCCTCTTTAACAAAGAGCCAACATTTTGTTCTTAGTGATGACTGAATAGGAGAATGTCTCTGAAAGTGTGCTTAACTTTTAAAATTTTTATATGCTCTGAGGCTTTTAGTCCACAGAAGTCATTGGTAGAACTGGAGCAACAAAAAAGTCTATTCAGAAGAAAAACAAGTTCATACTGCATGTTGTACGTGAACAGGCTTAAAATTGCATTGTCTTCAGGAAGAATGTGAAGCATCCAATTATTTAGATCACATTTTTATCACCTGGTAGGATAAAAGAATCCATTATTAGTGAGAAAGGAATATTTGTTTACCTGCAAGCTGGACATGTCAGCTGGTGCATCTGATACCTGTACTTCAGTGCAACGCTTCTGTAGGAAATGAAGCAAGTATTTTCTGTGGTGTTTTATCAGAACATCGTTGCAATCTGCTCTATTTACAGTATTCTAAATAGCTGTAAGTCAGTGGCAAGGCCTGCAGATGTGGGCATTTGTGCATTCAGGAACTTTTGTACTAAAAACATCACTTCAGAAGCACAATGCTACAGCTTAAAATAACCTACCCCATAGCAAAGCATGCAATTCAAGTGCAACTCCTACAGTTGCTCTCAATTTTTTTTTTCCAATACTCATTCCAATACCATCTTGCAGGGTGGTGCTGTGATTTAACCCTGCTGGCAATGCCCAGCTGCTCACTCAGGCTCCTCAGGTGGGATGGGGGAGAGAATTAGAAAGGGAAAAGTGAGTCAACCAATGGGCTGAGATAAAAGACAGCTTACTAGGTAAAGCAAAAGCTGCATGTGTTAACACAGCAAAACAAGGAATTCATTTGCTGCTTCCCATTGCCAGGCAGGTGTTCATCCATTTGCAGAAGAGCAGGACTCATTGAGAGTAGTGGTTTCTTGAGAAGACAAATGCCATCACTCTGAACATTTCCCTTCCTACCCACCTTTCCTCCTTCATTCCCCCAACTTTTATCATTGAGCATGATGACATGTAGTATGGAGATATCCCTTTGGTAGGTTAGGGTTAGCTGTCCTGGTTCTGTCACTTCCCAACTGCTTGGCAACCCCAGCTTCTCTCTGGCAGGGCAGCACGAGGAGCAGAAAAGTCCTTGGCTCTGTGCATGCACTGCTCAATGAAAACATTGGTGCATTATCACCACTACCTCAATAAAAAACCCAAAACAGCGCTATATGAGCCTCTGTGAAGATAGTTAACTCTGTCGCAGACGGAACCACAAAAGGTGGAAACCTGAAGAGTGAAAGGTTTGATTTCACTGATGTCTTCTAGTTACCAGACGTAGGCTGTTTTAGATACAGAGTCAAAATGCCAAAATAAAGTAAGAAACCTTACTGTCCTGCCTCAGAGCACTGGATGACATTTTAAATCCTACATTTTTGAGTCCTTGTTGTAGAAAGAAAGAACTTTTGTGATTCTTTGCCCTTGGGAATGGGGAAGTCCAACCAGTAGCTGTGTCTCATTTATACAAAAGGAAAGGACATAAATTGTCAGTCAGCTGTCACTGCTGAAGGGCTGTGATGATAATGTGGAATGCAAAAATAAGCGGTGTCTATGGTTGTTTGTCCATAAACCATTTAAAACTTTAAGAACTAAAAGTGTAAGTACTCTTTATCATTTTGCACAGCTCTATTTTCTTAACAGGAAGAATTTCTACTCCAAATCAGAGTTTCTTAAGCTGAAACCTGTTTTTGGACTGTATGTCTGCTAATACACTGTAGAACAAGAGACAGCATGTGGTAGCATTCTCCAGTTTCTTTGACCTTCATGATTTCTAGCACAGACTTTTTTTTCAAATGAATATGAGATCATAATGCCAGTGAGCATATTCTGTTGTCTGGCAAAAGGAAAAGAAAAAAGCGTAGATGGCAAGAGATGTAACTGATATATTTTTAAACTCTTTTTAATCTTAAAGTAACTTCAGTAGTGTGCCAGGTTTTGGAACAAGATGTGGTATGTTTACATTTTGGTAATAGCTGCCATATTCTATTTGTCTATTCCTTCAATCATATCCTTTCACAAAGGAGGCTGAACACTAACAAACTAACTCTGAAGAGAGTGTCACCTTAAATATAGTCCTGCGGCTTCCACTGTGCTGTTACAAACTGATGAAAATGAACTGCTTGACAGCCATAGTAACTATACGTAAGCATATCCTAATAAGTTTTCTATATAAAATAGATGTTAAACATAGGACAGATCTAATTTTCAAGGATGTCTGAAGGAAAGAGAGAGAGAACTAGGAATTCTCTTAATATTTGGGTATGCTGTCAGAATTTCTGAAAGAGCTCCAATAATGTATTGGTAACCAGCCAGTTCTGTCACATATTATTAGAATCCAAACATAGTGATACACCTTCAGATGTATCTTTTTCTGCTGGTTCTGTGATTATCTCCTTGCAAAAAGAACATGAATCGTTCCTAAGATGTAGATATATTATTTTTTTTACCTCTTTCTCCTGGAAAGGTATTAAGGCAGTAAAAGCATAATACAAAAGACAGCAAAATCCAGACTGAGAAATGCATGTAGAGGCCTGGTTCTTACTGAAACCAATAGGAACTGGGTGCCCAATTGTGCTTGAGAACTGGTTCTCACTTCTGTTGAGGCTGCATGACAATGCTTTTGGGAACCATGGACGGATGGGATCAACCAGCACATTTTGGGTTCTACTTCCATACTCATGCTGGTCCTCCCCATTGTTTGAATAGCCCTCAGTCAGCCCTCAGACCACCAGCAGCGATGAGTTTGGTGACAGCTTATTCTTTGTGACAGTCAAGTTGAGCTTTCCACTGACAGTAGCCAAGAGCAAAGACTCCTTACTTTGTGTGCCATCTTTCCATATTTTAATTCTTACACCAGCCACAGATGTCTCAGTGCATGATGTACGATGTTTCTCACTTTTTCACTTTAAAAGATAGTCCTTTCTGCAGTCCATAGCATGCATTTCTTTTTAAGAAAAGGAAAGATTCTGTGGCTTGGAGTGATGTTTGCTTCTTGGTTTTATTCCTTTTCGTTTCTTTTTTTTTGTTGCATGCAGTTGTCTTTTGTGTGCTTCTCTCCTATTGAAAAAAAAAGGCTTTAATCTTGTATTTGCGCAGTAGTACATTTTGTAGCAATGTGATGAGATGTTTTTGTATTTCTTCTCTCCTTTTTAATTCAACTGTAGCAAAGGTACTCACTTATCCATTTTTTATACACTGATTTTCTGGAAACATTACAGCATCATGATCTTGCTTGTAAAGCAGACTAGTGTTATTATGGCATTGTTTATTAGCCTTGTACTGGAGATGGAATCCTGCCTGATGTTGGTCTAATTATTTAAACTTAGTGAAAAAGTGCATTAGCCCTAACAGTGAAATAGTTGGGGGTTTTGTGATGTAAAAGTTCCCAATGCTTTTACTCCAGAGGTACCGAGAATCAAAGTTGTTGGAAAGGTGGGATGAGAGGCGCTGACTCTAGGACTTTTTCTCTGATATTTGTCCCATCTTCTGCATACACAGAGCTCACATATGCAAAACATGCTCAAACAGTGTTTATACCTACTGTCACTACAGTGTGCAAACTCTGCTAGTTGTAGAATAATAGAGAATGACTTGGGTTGGGGAGGACCTCAAAGGTCACAGAATCACAGAATTGTAGGGGTTGGAAGGGACCTCTAGAGATCATCTAGTTCCAATCTCCCTGTTGCGGGCAGGGTTGCCAACCACTAAATCAGATGCTAGATCAGGCTGCCCAGGGCTCCATCCAACCCAGCCTTGGACAGGGATGGGGCATCTACAACCTCTTTGGGCAGCCTGTGCCTCACCACCCTGTGAGTAAAGGATTTTCATTTGTCATTTAATTTAAGTCTCCCCTCTTTTAGTTTGAAATTGTTCTCCCTTGTCCTATCACTATCTGCATGTGGTAGAAGTTGATTTTCTACTGTTTATAAGCTCCCTTTAAGTACTGGAAGGGTGCAGTGATGTCTTCCAGAGCCTTCTTTTCTCCAGGCTGAACAAGCTTAACTCCCATAGCCTGTCTGCTTAGGAGAGGTGCTCCAGCCCTCTGAGCATCTTTGTGGCCCTCCTCTGGACATTCTTCATCAGCTTCACATCTTTATTGAGCTGAGGGCTTGTCATGGTTTTATGATTTTTTATTATCGGTATTCCACATCATAACAGCATGTAATGCATTGGGAGTTAAAGAGTTAATGCTCCAGTTCCGTGGGCTGCCGAATTTCCAGGTACCTGGCTCTCAGAAGAGAACTCCATGCCCCAGAGGACTTTGCATTCCCGTTCTCCACCCAGAGGGAAAGATAAACCTGCATGCAAGTCCCGAGCCTTCCTCTTTTGCTGGTCATCTCAGCAGTGGAGGTTCCCCAGCCGTCTCGCCTTCAGCTTTAGTGTAAGGCCTTCAGTTTCAGACACTCTCTCTCTCTTTGTTTTATTAGCTCAATCCCAATTATATTGTATTAAATTAGTAAATTAGTTAATTAGTAAATTAGTTTTCCTCCTCAGATCGCTGCTGCTGTTTTGTTTTTAGGCCTATCTCTCTACCCTCTCCCTTCTCCCCCTTCCCCTTTCTTGGGGCGTGGGTCCATGGGTCCCCTGCCCCATTAAGTCACGGAACCGGGCCGAACCAGCCCATAAACTGGTGACACTTAGTTTGCACGTTTCAATGACTTGCTGATTGGAAGAAACTGCAGTGGTAAATATTCATCAAAACACTACAGGTACCTTGGATTTTGAGGGGAAAAGAGTAGCACCATGAACACTGAAAGTAAGGAACCCAGTTTCATACTGGAGATTGTCTGCAGGTGGTAATCCAATAATCACCAAGGCCTCTAGGTTAAAAAGAAGCACAAGAAACAAATTTTTCTCCTGGACAGGGCACCATGCATGATACCTTATGGTATCAAAACAGAACAAACAGTGTTGTAATTACAACTTAGACCTCTACACATCCATCAGCTGCATCTGAAACCAGTCCAGTCTTGCAGCAGCACTCTCCTTGTGCAGGAAGAACACAGAGCCCGCTACAGTTGTGTGCCAGGGCCTCTGCTGGTGTTCGGCTGCCTGCGCCCATCCTGAGGTGGCACAGGTAGGCTCTAGCTGCTGGAAAAGGGCTGGCTAAAGCCTTGACCTGGAGCAGGACCTCACTGATTCAGAGCAGCACTTCAGCACCAGCCTTTGGATTTGGCTGGAATCTAGCCACTTTCCTGGCTGACCCTAGCCCACTGACCTGACTCCTTGGCTTGGCCTTGGTCTGCCCTAGCTCTATGAACCTGTTGGTCATCACTGGTGCGCAGCTGCACACATCCACCATCCACAGCCCCATTCAGGTACGCTGGGAACCCTGACTTCGCTGCTGCCCTTGCAGCTTGTTCAAGGGCTCCACTATACCTGGTGTGTCCAGATCCTCCCTCAAGGCTGCTTGGCTCCACTGCAGCAACAGAAGGACAATTTGAATAAGGCTGCAGTTTCACGCTATTTGCTTGGGGACTCATCTTAAGCCAGTGAAGCTAGTCATTGGGTTTTCAAGTTGGTTATTGGTTTTTCAGGGTTGGACACCAGTTTGCAGCCTTCATGTCTGTGGCCAGACAACACAGCACATCAGAGTCAGTTAAGAATCTTGCCACGTTTGCTAGTTTGTATCATTATGACTAACTGAAAAACCAAATAACTGCAAACTGAGATTACTGAGGCAGTAAGGTGGCTATGCATAGTGAGAAATACGTCTTGTATCAAAACTCCTAAGTCATAATTTCCAAACTCCGGCACCTAAATCTGAAATCCTAAAGCTATTTTAAGGCAGGCATGGACTTCATCCACCAATTTCACCATTCTAACGGTCTTCATCTTAAGCAGCATCCCTTTTTTTTTTTTTTTTTTTTGCACTGTTTTTTCTTTAGTATCAGATTCCAATTTTCATATTAATTATAAGAGGAATATGCAAGAGCATACTGACTTGACTGAAGTGAATGATTATATCCATATTCTAGTACTTTATATCTTGAATACACCGTGAACAACAGGGCGAGAGGTCAAGTGTTTTTACAGCTACACACAAAGCGCAGTCTTTTAAAAATAATCTCCTTTTCTTGAAGTGTCACTGATGTTGCTGGATTTACTTAGGAAAGACGGACGAGAGATCGTTCAGCCTCCGCGATCAACCTCCTCTAAAGCCTTAAGTGCATACCACCACAGTGCTGGGGTTAGCTAGACCAAGTGCAACAGGATTTTCTACTTATTAAGTGCTGAATCCATTGCATGCTGGTTAATTTGCTTCTAAACACTCAACTACTAATAAAATTTAAATCTAAATCTCAAAACAATTAATTGCTACATGTGAACTCAAGAGGCCTTGCTCAGAAGAGCATAAGCATCTCAAAACTAAGCTTTCAGGAGTCAAGAAGTACTGGCATGAAGGTTGCCCACGCAATCACGTTTGAGCCTTCTGGTGCACGCACTTAAGGATATAGACTTTAATTACTGAATTGCTTTTGCCACCAACACTTCATTCAGCTTGTCAAGCTCACTCAAGGCACAGCTACTCAGTACTCACTTTCATATGCATTGGACAGTGTGCAGCCATATGTATTATTTGCCAAATAGCATCAAATCCTAGCTTGGAGTACAATAATTCTTTATTTTGTTGTGTGACTTTCATAAAACACTTGCATGTTACTGAAGCAAGGTTGTTTATCTTCAGAATCTTTTGAGGAGAGGAAGGTTTATCTCCTCTGTCACAGGCAAGAAATTAAGAGTATCTAGACCCAGTAACGCCAAAGTCTCCACTAATTTAAGACACTCAAGGTGCAGCTGGTATCATTTTTTCAGATCACGCTGCATCTCAGAGAACCCTCTGTACTAAAAAGAAACCGCTGTCTCCACTGGCTTCAGTCACTGCAGAGGACACTCAGCACTTGGGTAAAGAAAACGACATAAAATAAAGGTACACATATGTAGGTAAAGAAACATTGTAAAAAAAAATGACAGTGATTTGTACTGCTTCACACAGGGACTCTGTAGCAGAAGAAAATGAAATCCAGCCCCAGCAGTCTACAGTCAATTTCCCTAACCATGAAAGCATTCTCTCCTTTCTTGCAATACAAGTCCTCTGCATGGTTGCATCAAAGAATAAACGTTCCTTCCAGACAACACCTCCTTTCATGTCCTTGAAAGGCTTATCCTGTACACTGAAGGCAGCATACAAGTACACAAGAGCTACTCAAGAAAGCTGAGAACCCCTTAAAGAGGTTCCTTCCTTTTCAGTACCTTTCTAGCCATAAAAGATTAAAGTCTCACACCTGAGAGCTTAGGAGATTACAGGGGAAAAAATGATCTGAGTCATCACATTTAGGCATTTCACCCCTGAACAGTACGTACCTCAGATGCTACACTGAGGATTCAAAGTTTGATATTCTTTTCATCCCATTAGGTCAGAACAGTACTACAGTACTTCCACAACGTATTTCACTATTGATATCAACAATGATTCCGTCCAAGTCAAAAAGTCAATCAAGTGTTACTGCTTCAGTGAAACTGACAGCCTTCCCTGTAAACATGGCTTTCAAGTAAATAGAGATGATCAATCAACATTCACATATTCAACTATTTCCAGTACAGAAACAAACTTAACTCAGGAGCTATAAATAATATGGGTAGATACCAAGCAGAAAATATTTCAAATTCTTTTAGTAGCTACTCTTACTGAAAGATATCAAAAGTCTTGCTGCTCTGGAATAAGCAATATGTACTTTATGAAGATAATTTAGAACTGATTAATATGTTGTGGTTTTTAACAAGAAAACAGATTATCAACATGGAGCAGGTATCTAAAATCTCTAACAAAGTCTCGATGGCAAAACTTTCAAATATGCAATAGCATTCTTATTGATACAAAGCACCAAATTTAAAACATCTTGTGAAGTATCACAGCAGTATTGTAGTTATTTGTATTTGTTATTCTCCTGATAGAGTGGTATGAGAAGAAAGAAGAAATGAAGCTATACCTCCTTTTGCATATCCAAGTATTTAAGACAGTATGCACCAAACCAGTTCATTACTGCAGCTTCTTCTTATCAAAAGAGGACAGCAAAATTATTCTTGACGAAACAGGAAAGCATACTTAAGTGAGATTAGTTTGACATTTTCCCCCAGTACAGTTTTAGGAATGACAATGGAGGATCCCACACAGTAAGCATTTCTTTTAAAACGCAGATAGTGACTTAATACTAAAAAGTATAAATAGCCATTTGAGTTTTAAAAGCACAACAACTTCACAGTCATTCTTCATTGCATAACAACTTCAAGAGATTCTCACAAGATTAGTAATTCTACATACTTCCATTTCCTGTCTACTCAAAACTCTTATTGATGTAAACAAGAAGCCCCACCAGCAAAGGCAGCAAATTATTTTAGAACAGGTTCTAGTAACACCTAATCTTTGCATAAATCCACAACACCATGCCCTAACTATGAAGAATAACCCAGTGATGCACACTGTACACCAACTTGCTACATAAACCAGTAAGAAAATAAGTGGCACTGTGTATCTATCAGTGCACAAAAAGTTCAAAGAATCTGAACTCAGCTAACTTCAAAGAATCTTTCAAGAGAAATATGAATACCTTCTGGAAGGATGCTGGATTTTCCTCCACAAGTTGAACCAATCTTTTGTACTCACCAATATTTTGTTATCCACTTTGTCTCCCTTGGTTTCCAGCTTTACTTTCTTCTTGACCGAAATTTTGATTTTCCTCCCAATAACATCCCTGATGCTTTCTGAAAGAAAATACATTAATTAAATACTTTCATTGTCAACATAAGAAGGAAACTGATTTCATAGTCACATTTTCAGGAAGACTCACAGCAATGTTTCTTGCACTTAAGCCTGAACAACAGTACTAACCACCACCTAACACATACAACTTTTATTAAGAAGTACATCATCACACAGTAATTTACATCTATTATGGTAGGATCAGATATTTCATATGCCGGTATTCTAAACATAGTTTTGTATTTCTTTCCAGCTCTACACATCAAAAGCATTCCCAAGACAAGCCCCAGCACTGCTCAGCTCTGCTCAGGGAAAATACAGCAAATTCCTCACTTGCTATTATTTGTACCTGAAAAGCTTGCTAAAGCCAATTAACTTCTTGTATTACAGAAATACTAGCCTGTATTGTTACCATCAGGGAGCTAAATGGGTCAGTTGATGGAAAACCAAGCATTGACACATTTTATGTGTTGCACATTCAAGATGCAAAGCACACCAGGCTGACTCCCAGCTACCAACATCTAGCAGCTATGCAGCGGGTGCTGTGCAAGGCAGCGCTGGTCTCAGCCCAAGACCTAATGACGATGCAGCCAACTCACAGTGCCAACAAAGTTACATAAATTGTCATAATTTTTCACACGCATAGGCATACACACATACAGGCTGTCTGTGCCAAGTACCAAGTAAACCAGCCTTTCCCCTGAAGACTTGAACCCTGGTCTGAAGGGAACTTATACACATGGAATCATGTCAGAAAGCTTATACAATGACTAACACTGATGTAAGTGGCAGATAAACAGGAGTTTGTCTGGAAGAGCCAATCTGGCAACTTCCATATGTTTTGCTCCCCAGTACCCTCAGACAAGGAATGAGAAAGAAATCTTTTAAACACATTAACCTATTTGCTGCAGGAAGAAACTCAAAGGCAACTCTCCACCCTCCCAGGTGCACACACTTTGCCCTTGCACAGGCTAAAGTTGAATGACTAAAATTGAAGACTGCAGGCTCTTTCTATGGCTTTTAATTACAACACTCTAGCTATCCTGCACAATTTCCTTGTGATAGCCTGACTGCATTCATCCAAACATCAAGTCTAGGAGCCCTGCCTGCAGGGCAGAAGGGCGCACAGGTCAGAAATAAGCCTGTTCAGTGTGACTCTCCACCAGAAGGAGTTTTTTTCTGCCACATCAGAATGTTTTCCCCAGGAATTTTAATTTTCCTATCAGGAAACAAGAGCTCCTTGGCAGCAGCCAGCCCAGGAAGAGAGCCCATGGCAGGCTGCCAGCGTTCTCAGGCTTGGTAGAGAGCTGAGCAGCCAGCTTCCCAGGCAGCCAGGTAGCAGGGCTAGGGGAAAGTCCGGCCCCATCCTCCCTCCTGACAGTGGGAGCTGTGTCCCAAGACTTCCTCTCGCCTGGTTCTGCGGTTATTTCAAGCAGCGATGGGAAGAGAAAGGGCCTGGGGCTCAGCCAGGTGCCAGGCTGTACCTGTTTGAAAGGGCTGGAGAAGTTTCTATGAGAAGATTTAAGTTTCACAGGTTTTTTCCACGTGACTGCAAGCTATTCTGTACACACTGGTGGGAGGTGGACTTGCAAAGTAATTTGTCAGATCAGGTGCTAGAGACACTAAGTTATGGCTCTTTGTTTCAAGTGCTCACTCATTTTCTATACCAGTGGCTACCTTCACACCAGCACTTTGCAGAAGCACATCCAGGTAAGCCAACATGAACAGGGGGATTCTTTTAAAATTATTTTCTTTTTTTTTTTAAGACTATGACCAACGTGACCTGACAAAGGTCACACAGGAAGTGAGTAACAACAAAAGCTGCAGCTCAGACATTCCTGCTCCCAGTTAAACGTGCGTTGTCCTTCCCCCCCTCCACAAACACAATCACTAAGGCTTAAGGCACATCCTTTTGTCCTGCTCTCGAAGCAGAGAGTTATTCCCAAAAGTCTATTTATAAAGTTACCTTTTAACATGGGGACACTAAAACGCTACAGGAAATCAAACCTACCCACGTGAACAGCTCCACACACCCCATAGAGCGGAGACAGCGTGGTGAGTGAGCACAGGGCACCAGGATCGGGGTGAGGGGGCATTTCTTAACCACTGCCCAAGGCCATCAGAGGATGAAATATGTTATGATGCTCAAGGATGCTGAGCTTTGCCTTTCCCTGTAATATACACTGCACCCTGTCCATGGTATACTGGGGTATAGCACAAGTACTACCATGTCACAACTGCAACTTTCCAAAAGGATTTTCGCCAATATTTTGTCAACATTACAGCTGTATCCCAGCAAAAGCACTCCCTGACTGAAGCAATGGAAGTCAAAGCAACAGTGTCAACCAAGGCAGCAATGATTTTAAAAACTGTAGTCAATGCAGCATGTACCTTGTTGCCTGACAAATTTGTTTCCATCTGCCATTAAGGCAACACTTTAAGTTATTCATGGCCCCACAGGTGAGACCCTCAGCTTGCTCTTCAAGAGGCAACCCAATTTCTAAAACCAGAGGGCACCTGCACAGGGTGACATCAGGTCCTGAAGCACCAGACCCGTTATCCCCGTATGACACCGGTTGCCTACGATCCCTGCGCTGAGAGCTCCCAGCAGTAATGACAGCATTTCCAGGAGGTCCCCATCAGCAGCTACGATTACTTCAGCATACACCACGGAGTACATGGGGGGGGTTGTGTTCAAATATAAGCATAAAAGGAATCTAACAGTGCAAAATGGTAGCCAGGCACAAGATCTGCTATTGAAGATAAAAG